>CAJNIZ010045660.1:47244-66206 GCA_905231905.1 Symbiodinium pilosum | reverse complement strand
TTAGGAAAAAAAACACCTCCGCCAGACTGGAGAGCTAAATCAACAAATCTTAGCAGGTGACGTTGAAGCTATCTGAAGGATGTGGCGGCCGCAGCTTGGGGATGAAATAGATGTTTCAGCATCGAAGCGTAAACCCAGCGGGATGGTCACGACCTCCAATGAAACATGAACTCCTTGTGACATGGGCTTTGGAAGTCGCAGAAGTGGAGCCGCAGGCCGCGGAAACAAGGTTTTGTGAAAGTGTAGTTTGGGTGTTTCGCCAGTCATGCATTGGCTTGAGAAGGCGGCAAGGTTGGTGCAGTTGTTCAGCCTCTGCGGATCAAGGCACAACGGCCAAGCTTCGCTTCGATGACTCCTCCTGGTCAGTGGAACGGCATGTGGCTGGTACCATTCATCAGTGGTTGGAGCAGGTTCCACGACCGAGACTGTGGAAGCCGTCGCAACCAGAACTCCATACACTGACGCTTGCCCTGTTCTCTGAGGGTGCGCAGGTTGATGCTGTGCAAGTTCGCTTCGGACTGCGTGTAGTAGAGGCAAGGGACAGCCAAATTCTGATCAATGGCGAACCAACCCTACTGCTTGGAGTGAACAGGCATGAGAGCAATCCATCAGGGGGAATTTTCATGACGTCCATGCAGCTTCAACGGGACATCGATTTACTAAAGGAACTTGGCGCCAACTTTGTCCGTGGATCTCATTACAGCCAGGACCAGCGATTCCTGGACCTCTGTGATGAACATGGGATCTTGGTTTGGGAAGAGACTGTAGCCTGGCAGCCAACTCTGGAAGACTTTCAGGATCCAAACTTCCTGGGCCAGCAAATACAAGCCTTGGATGAGACCATTGACGCTTCCATGAACCACCCAAGTGCAGCTCGTCAAATTTGTGTGCCAGCTTTCAGTGAACTAGGATAGCTACGCTTGGCCTCCGGCTTCCTAGGCTCTTCGCAAAAAAGGTTTGTATAGATGGATGAGCGTGGGACATCTGCTGGTTGTTTTAGCCTTGCCGACAGCCAGGTCATTATGTGGGGATTTCTGAATGAAGGCGAGGCGAACCTCTGGGCCTCCAGGGAAGCATACCAGCAGCTGGCAACCTTCACAAAGCAGAAGGATGCATCTCGCTTGGTGTCCTGGGCGTCAAGGCAGCTCCGAAGCTTTGTTGAATATCGCACTGAGCTGGCCGCACTCAACCACAGATACGACGGCAGGCATAAGTTGCAAGACAAAACCTTGGATTTGGCTGACGTCATAGCCTTCAATGACTACCCAGGCCAGCAGCAAGCATTCAACCCTGTTGTGCGCCATGCCGGTGACAGGTTGGTACGATGCAGCCGTGTCCGAAATTCCCTCCACTTGGCAGAGATATGCCGACTGGGTTCGGGCTCGACACCCTGGCCAAGTTCCCAGAGCAAGGCTCTGCTTGCCGGCCTTTCAGTTCCATCTCCACGCTGAGGCAAGGCCATACTCATCGCCGAAGCCGGGGCCAGTGGCTTGGCCACCTTTCGCCGACCTGCGAACATATCTGGCACGGGCCTGGAGACTAGCACAATTTTGTAATTCCAAAATTACATCTTACTTCCGGCACTCAGGGATTAATGTGTGTGGTGTCCGCATCAGGAGATGTGGTCCGAAGATCTGCAGGCTGCCATTGTAGGAGTGGCTTCGCGTTGCTTGCTCATTGTCCTCCATCGTGGTGTGTGAGCCAAGATGGATGACCTGTTGAGGAGCGACGATCTCTGCTGGGGTTGCAGCGGGCTTTGCTGGAGTGGTGCTATGGCAATTTGCAGACTCGCGGGTGGACATTGCTTTGCTTGAGGAGCCAGCTCCAAGGGTCATGAAAGGCGTTTGCTCAGTTCCAGCATGTGCAGTGCTTGATGGTTTTTCTCTGTGCCTGAGGAAGACAACCGACTTCGAGGGGAGTGGCCCAGCTGCTAAGACACTTGCCAAGAACCAAATCACACGAGGCAGCACCTTCAACACAGCCGAGGCTCTCTCTTCCTCCGGTGTTGGATGTTGATGCTGCCTGGGTGGAGCAAGTGGCGGTGGGGTAGAGAATTTTCTCAGAATCTCTGCATCTTTTGTCTTTGTCCTGGCAGGTGGGATACCAAATTACCAATTCCCCTTTTGGCCATCACATGGCTTTGCGGCCAAGAGGATTGAACAACAAAGGCTTGGTATCACTCTCCAGGCCGTGCTTTGCATGCACAAGCTTTGGTGGTTTGAGAAGATGTGTTCGTGGCCGTGGAACAGTTCGTAGCCAGGCAGCATCGCAAGCTTGCCTTTGAAGTTGCCAAGGAGACTCAGCTGAAGGTGAGGAGTTTTGACTTTACTACTTGATCAGGTTGGCTTGATGTGCCCCTGGACCCCAACACTTCGCAGTAAGGATGGATTCCAGGGATTCTGCACCAGCTTTGTACCGGGTAAGCCATTGGAACCAACACAACCAATGCCGATGATCGAGCTGGAGTCGATGGGTTCCATGCAGCCAATGCAAGGAGGCCCGCAGACGAGTCATAAGGGCGTGTGCAAGAAACAAAGTTGTCGAAGGTTGTGTGGGCTGCATGTTGGCCGTCCACACCTGGAATCCAGCAGATAGGCTGGGAGATACTTGTGCTTTGGCAGGCTTGCATCTGCAGCCCAGAGGCCACAGGGAGAGCCGGGCCTGCGAGTGCATGGCCATCGGTTACCATCTCGTGCAGCACGCTGGGTCTTGAAAGCCGGGCTACTGACTCTTGCAGGAGCGCTGCGGGGCCTCCATTGGTGAGAGTGTCTGCCGCAAAGGTTGCTGTGGTCTTGTTGTTCGCAGGACACTCAGATGGCCGCCTTACGGCTGCCGGCGGCTTCTTGACTGTGGCAGGTTGGCATCTCAGTTTCCCGAAAGTGCTTGCCAAAACTCATGAAAGTGTGCAGCACACGCCCTGTAGAGGTGCACGGGATGCGGTCTCCAGCTATGTAGCTGTGAGAGAAGCGGCCTCATCGCTCTGGCGTCTTGAAGCGGCACAGCACCGGCCGTGGCTCATCGAGGAATGTTTGTTGGAGTTATTCAAGAGGATCGCAAAATCAGTGCATTTTGTCGGATGTCACATGTCGCTGCTAAGGACTTCTGTTCTGCTGCGGGTGATTGCTGGAAAGTGGTGTGGCGGGGTGTTGTCACTATACTCCGGGGGCCGCCCGCAAGACCTGCGACAACTGGCTGCAATGGAGGGATGCTGCTGGTTCGCCGCTGCTGCTGCTGCTGCTGCTGCTGCTGCTGCTGCTGCTTTTTTCGTCGTCATTCGGGTTCCGAGAGTCGCCGATTGGCGTCGTTGTGCTTGCTCCTGCTTTTGCTATAACTGTTGTCGTCGTCACCATTACTGTGGCATAGTCGAATTGTTTTGCATCCACATGAGGAGACGAGAATTCTGTTTACGCGACGGTACATATGCAACTGGGCTTCTTAGCCTAGAATGTCCAGCATCTGCTCAGAGTTCCATTGCCGCGAGCTCAAGCAAGCAAAAGATGTTGTTTGTGCAGGGATGCATCCTTGGCCACTTTCTTTGAAGTGAAGCCTGCTCTCGAATGACGGGCTCTTGAAACTGGCCAGCAACAAGCTCGACGTCGACGGAGGACGACTTGGATCTCCACAGCGTCAAGGTTGGGAGCACCAAGCTGGAGAAGCAGGAGCCGGCTCCAAGTGCCTGCAGTGACCACTCGGAAGACAAAAGCTTGAGCAGATAGCCGTCAGCTAGCCGGGCAGGCGCCCATCGGAAGCATGTTTCCTGTCAGGTCAAGCTTGACCAAAAAGGCGCCCCTGTGAAGATTGCAAGGCCCTCATGTACATGAACAATGTTGGCAGGTTGGCACACTCACTCAACCCAGGAATTCACCCAGCACGCTCCAAGGAAAGACGTGATGGACGGCATCAGGAGAAGAAGGCCATTGCTCTTCCTTTCTGACTAATCCGTGCGTGTGATTAATAAGGGCGCCCCCCCCGCCCCCCCTGTATATTAATAACCCAAGGCCCATTATTATGAAACACCTTGGGCCCCAGGCCCCAGAGACTGTTCGGAGCCTTGTCAAGCGGCTCCATTTATCGGTTCTGTGGCTAGTTTTTTCTATGATTATTTCAGGTGGTTTGCTATAAATGAAGGGAGGCCCTCTTACGCAAGCTCCGGAAGGGGCAGCTTCGAGCCTTTAATTTAATGAGTTTTACTAAGCACATCAGCCTTCAAAATCAGCCTTGCTTTTCTCATTTCCGGAGCCAAGTAAGCGAGTCTCCCTGAACCTTAAGCTCGTCAACGTGAGCTCTTGAATCTAAGCAAGACGTGAATTAAAAGCTACTCCAAGTCTTTTGAAAGCCAATCAAAACCTAATTAAAATCAAGTAGGAACCAATTAAAAGTCCTTTTCTTTTAGGGGTTGATGATGATAATTGTCTTTAAACCTAGGAGTTTTGGCCCAAAAGTGCCTCTGCCCTTAAACTTGTCTTTGACCCCAAATTTGGCACAACAAGAAAATTAGATCTATGGAGATTTATTCATCACAGGCATGGATTACCGCATGTCTCCCTTTCAGCTATCACGGCTTGGTGCTCGCATTCCTTTTATGTAGTTGGTGGGTAAGTTCCGTCTCGCTCTCGCGCACTTCCAACCTGCAAATGCTAACAGCCACCGCAGAACCTTTGATTTTGGCAAGGGCTGTTCAAGTCTGTAACTGCCAGGGAGCCTGGAAGAAGCATGTGTGAAGCATAGGCAGCGGCCAACAGCTTTGTAGTTTGATTGTCTGGCAACATACGCCTGCCATGATTGACGACGAATGGCTGCAGCATGCTTTTGGCTGGTACTGGTCTTCACGTTGGAGGCAGTGACGTGAAGTGGCTCTGAGAAGCTTTTGTTGTCATGTGTGGTTGTTGACAGGCACAGGCAAAATGGATCCCCAAAACAGCTGCAGATCGCTTGGATTGGCAGCTTGTCGCGCTAAATTCGCGCCAGAACCCAGAGTCCGCTTGGAGCCTTGCGACAAGCCTTGCGCATGCCTTGAGACCAAGGATGTGCAGCCTGGAGGGTGTCAGTCAGTCTGATGCCGTGGCCAAGTGGGTGCAACAGCGTTACCAGGTCGGTTGAGTACCATCGCATGAGTATCGCATGTTGATGCGTGTCACTGATGGTGGCAGCCAGGCACTGGGGGTCGGGAGCCCCCCTGCACGTGCAGAACAGCTTCCAGAGGAGAGGTGCAGTTTGCAGGGTTTATAGGGTGGGTGAACTGCGAGTCTCACGCCGGAGGAGATCTGGGAGCTGGGGGATGCCCTCAAGGCGTTTTCGAAAAGGCAGAAGCCACTCCTTTTGACCTGGACCACTGGTGAGAAGAGCTTTGTGAAGCAGGCTTCCTGCAGACAATCAGCTTCTGGCAATCTCCTTGTCATGTTGAGGCCTCTGCAGATTGGCATGTGTTCGCCTGGAGGCTCTCAACTTTGCCTTGTCCATCCGCCGCAATGTAGCGCATTTGGAGAAGCAGTTTGCTGTCGTGGCCTTGGATGCTGGGGCACACAAAGAGATGAGCCAGCACGGCTTCAAAGCTTTCCTGTATTCGCGCAAGACCCCTATCTCGTCAGACTTCATTTGGAAGTTCCGCTGGCAGCTTCTCCTTCTTGCAGTGAAATATGAACTTCCATTGGCCGTTGTGGACTCTGACGTTGTTGCCTTTCGAGATCCTTTCCCGTTTCTGGGCCGTGATGCTGACATGGAGATTGCCACAGAGCATTTCTGGCCAGACAAGCATTTGTGGCAAGGCTCGGCGTGCCGCATCCGCGTCAGTTTGTGATACCTGCAGGTCAGTCTAGCGAGTCTAAGCGGGGTGGATCACTCAAACGTGCTGTGACTCCTTCTGATGTTACGTACTTGCGCAACTTGACGGTATTCACGGCACTTTGTTTGGTATCCGCTGAAGGCTGGGTGCGTCCTGAAGATGACCTTAGCACTGGTTTCATTTTCGTGCAGCCATCTCAGACACTGCACGCCTTCCTGGACTCCTTCCTTGAAGACCCTTGCTTGGTCATCTGGTATTTGGGATGCTGCTTTACCCAACTAGCTGCCCGCCGGTGCCAGGAAAATGATCTTGAGTCGCTGCCTGGCGGACTCTTGCGCGACCCATTTGATCAGAGAGTATTCAACAAGTCAGGAACTCGGTATCCCCAGCCGGCAGCAGTCTGACAATTTGCGACCTGCTATCTTTTGCCGGGCTGCATTGCTTGATGCACTGCAAGCTTCGTTTCGACTCCAGGTTCGTAAGGAGCGCTGCGCGGCGTTGTTCTCCCTGCGTGCGTGGCCTTTACAAGGAGAACGTACTCAATGTTGCATCAGGCAGGTGATATTCTGCAATTATTCTTCCGGCCAGTCTTTGGTGCGGGCAAGCTAGTGGCTGATGAGGTGAAGCAGGACAAAACGCAGCAAAAACCCTACGCCTGCGCGTTCTGGATCCCAGAGAGGCTTCGCTCTGCAAAAGCCTTGCTTCGCACGCTGCTTGCCTTGCAATGTGGCACAGGTCGTGGCAAATGGAGTGAATTTCTTCTGGCGGAAGGCCCACCTTCAAGGCTCGACGACCCTGCCCGCATTGGCTCATGCCAATGGAGTTGGGCCTAAAGAGTATTTTCTTCAAGACCGCGGTGTTTGGTTCCTGGACGATTTGGCAGACTCCCGACAGAAGAGTCCTGCAGTGCTGAACAATTTCTAGCGCATACATGTATTATCCAAACAGGGTGTAGCCCAAGCTCAATTGCTTATGGTTCCTCACATCTGAAGAGCGCCTTGGCCCCACGCCGCAGTTCTTCCTCTACAAGCATCCCTCAAATCTGACTTTGGAGGAGGATTTCACCCACTTGAAAGGGGCTTTAGAAGTTGCCCGGTCCATGGGCCGACGACTCGTACTCCCCAACAACATGAACTGCCGCAACTGTCCAGCATTTGAGGCCGGGGGATTCTTCACACCCATGTCAAGGCGTTGCAGCAATTGTCGCAGCTTTCAGGCCTATGGACTGAACGAAAGCCTTGGGAACAAGTGTACCGTGGACTACTTCGCATACATGTTTCGATTCTACCACATCCATTCATCAGCTGTGGTTCCTGCGGGCACGCTCGAAGACCCCAAGTTTGAAGAATTGTGGGGGAAGCCAGTGAAGCTTGCAGCTGGTGCAAGCGTGGCTACGATTGCAGGGCAAGAAAAGCCTGCCGTGTACTTCCCGGGTGATGTGCTTGCAATCCGAGAAGTCCTACTCAGCAATGGCATGCAGAGGAGTTGTCAGATAACAGCAACGGGTAGCACGCATTGTTGGAGGCATGATGGTGGTAGGGGTCATTCGTGCGGAGCGATGGGTGGAATTCTGGTCCGGTGGGTACAGAATCCATTGCAGTCCACAGCGTGCCCAGACTAGACAACAGATGTCCCGAAAGCGCTTGCGAACAGCGAACATCCACCACATTTGTCATTATCATCAGATCATCTGAGTCGCCATCATCATTCTATGAACACCTAGCAGCTCTTGCACCAGTTCTGTCTGAGGTTAAGGTCACTCTTCTGCAAAAACTTGTATGAACGTTTAGTAGAGCCTTTGCCAAAACCTCAGCGCCTTTGAGGTTCAAGTTTCTAGTGTCGCAGGTTCCTGTATGCATTTTAGTTAGCCACTATTCAACCTTTCTTCAAGATTGCAGGACGGCTTTCATCATCGCTCTCAGCAAAGCTTCCATCAAATCAAACGTCATTAGCTCTTCTTTTGGGGCTTCTTGTGAAAGCTTGTACGAAGCTCTTTAGAAACACATCAAAGTTTCTATGGAATTTGTCCTTGAAGGCTCTATCAAGGCTGTTCTTCAAAAGGTGTTTGTCAAGGATACCGTTCAAGCTCGTATGAAAGCTGCTCTTAAAGTTTCTGTTAGGGTCACCGCGTGAGCTTTTTTGCCACTTCTAGAGGTTTGCAAATCTGGATTAAAAAAAACAAAAAAAACGACTTTTGACTTGACACGCCGCGTTTGAGCTAAAAAGCCTAGAGGCAAGACTTTATCGAGTTTTTCGAGCCGCGACCTACTGCTGGGTTCACACTTCGGAATTGTAAGCCATCATTCTCCCGAGCTTTTCTCGCCATGACAACTTGGGTCTGCAGACAGCACGTTTCAAAGATGTTGGAGCTCAAAAACCACGATTCTGTCGATGCGAAACGCTAGACTTTCGGGAAAAGGTGGTGCCACTCGACGCAGCGTTGATGGTGCTTTGGGCGGGTGTGAGGCAAGTGCTGACGTTTCTGCGCAGAAGCTCAGGTAGGACGTCGATGCAACATAAATTGTCGAAGCGGCACCGTTGATTTTGCATTTGTACCAATTGCTGTCATAAAGTCAGATGAAGCAATGTCAGTGGCGGGTCGAAATTTGGCAGGACGAATTGCAGCTACCACGAGTGGCCTCACAGGTTCATGGCCTGCCGCGATGAATCATTCGTGCAGTACCGTGGCGCAGCCTGCCAACCTTCCCCTGGCCAGTCGGGATGCGGGACAGACGGATTCCTCTGCTGCTGGTCGCACCATGGGCGAGCCGACCGCTTGGAGTGCCTTGGAGGATGTGACACTTCCTGGTGCTGAATGGGAGGGCGTGTCTGTGAAGTTGAGGTACTACACCGGAATTCGCTGGGACTTGCCTTGCAGTTGTGGGCTTGTTTGTCCTGATGCTCCATCCTCTGTCCCTGGCATCCGCTGCTGCGGCACCAGTATAGCTCATTGCACGTGGGCAGCTGAAGCGAACCCGCTGCCTCCTGCACCTACGAACCCAGAGAAGGACCTCGCATATATACTTGGCTTGTACCCAAAGCATGGAACACCTGCAAAGACTGCAGACGACCACTCCTGCCCAGGACCTTGCATTTGCGACCTCGTCAGTACTTGAGTCCTTTGCAGCAGGGAGAATATCTTCGGAGCAGGTGCGGGGGTGCGGGGGCGCGGGCAGAGTGGCTAAGACTAAGATTTGGAGAATTCTCCCCGCTTTTCCCAGGTCTGGAATACTTGCTCTGCTCATCGCAGCGTGTACTTCGTTGTCCGTGAGCCGCTGGAGGGCGTGCCCGAAGCAGACTGCAACGCCTTGGTCAGTGCTTACTTGATTGGCAAGAGACAGTGGGATGCCGGCCGCCGGTGGTGGATGCGTGGCAGCATGAGCACATTTTCAACGGTCAGACAAGGAAAGCTGCAGGGGTTGGTCAGTGAGATGCCAAGAAGGCCAGTGCTTGTGCTAGCTGTCGTGGTTGCTGTAGGCATTTCTCGCTGAGTCTTCGACGTAGTGGTCAAGCAAAGATGTCTGTCTCGCTGGAGAGTGGCGAGCCGGACCAGCTAACTTTGAACTTTCCGAAACTTCGGCATGACGAAGATCAGCTCCGCCGATTCCTCAGTTTTGTCACAGTGAGATTCATGCTGATGCGGGTGGCTCATCATGGCCGATATGGTAAGGCTATCTAGCACAAAGCGTGCCGGAGTTGAAGCCGTACCTGGAGAAAGCAGCTTCATTGCGGCGCGAGCTGGGGCGTTACCTGGCAGGTCCGAGCAAGGCTTTCCTGAGAAGTTTCTTGAGGAAAAAAGTGAGCTCCTGCAGGCAGCCTAAATGGTGCAGCCCTGGTGCAAGTGGCAGCTGGTGCCGGTGACATGCTGAACCGCGCGCTGCATGTTCCGGACGGCTTCCAGTTACTTCCGTGGCAAGCAGAGCAGCAACTGGATTGCATGGGGAGAAGTTTCAGGCGAACAAGCAAACAGCAGCAAGCACAAGCAATGTGATGGTTTCGCCCATAGCCTTCTCCCTGCCAGAGAGAGAGAGAGAGAGAGAGAGAAACCTTGCAGTGAGAAGCAGGGAAGAGTGATGACCTTATGCTGTACGGGTGTTGATTGTGCTCTCAATTGGGGGTTAAGTGATGATCACTCTTCAACCTTACCTCGGCTCACGAACCAGCATTTGGCTGTTTTTCCTGAAGGTAGCCCCGACCATTTTCCCGCAAGAGAGGGGAACTGCACCGGAAGGGGGGGGGGGAGAAGAAGATAATGGGGTATGAACCTAACGTTCCGGTGAACATGAGAACCTCCTTGCTGCTCAACGGACCGCCCGGGCTGGGGGTTCGCCCCCGCAGCATCCTTGATGCTGCATAGCCTATAGAAGAAGAAGAAGAAGAGAAACCTCGTCCCCGCATTCTGAATAGTAATTAGATGTCTGCACCTTGACTGAGGATGCAGCGCGTGATGGCAGCGCCAGCACGGCAGCTTCGCAACCAGTCTCCGGCAGATTCGCAAGTGGTGCAACCAGTGGTACAGGTGGATGCCGTGCCCGGCGAGGTTTGGCTTGTCAAAACAACAGTAAAGGTTTGCTTCTGGCGGCATGATTCTTTCAGGTGCTGGATAAGCTCATCGAGCTGCTTCGCTCCTCTACCATCTGGTTCCTTGTGATTGAAGGACGCGCCTGATTATAAACTATGAACTATGATGGTTTAAGCCTCGCGAGCTCAGCATGGCATATAGAGTAGAGCCCGATGTGAAAGCACTAATGGTTTAGCTGGCTTGAGAGGAGGGGTAGCTTTGGAGGCACAGTTACGTGATGGTGGCTCGTTTGCATTGGCATGCCCCATCCCCAAAAGTGGATGACGTGTGTCTTAAAGCATGAGCTGAGGCTTGCATGCAGCGCCGCTCATCGAAATTGGCATGCTTGTGTCGAAGGCAATGGGAGGCCTTGCAACAAAGCATGGCTCATTCGCTGAGTGCTTGCTGGCTGCTGCCCCACAACTGCAGCTCTGAATTTGAAACAGGCCTGGCACTGACCGACATCAGGGCTAGAACATACTTGAACGGCAAGTCCACTGCGAGTTTGGGACTTGAGTGCTTTGTAGCTGATGCTGCAGCTTTGCTCATGCTCGGCCCCGGCAACTTGCCGCTCGATATTTGTCAGCCTGCCTTTCTTATGTTGTAGATTCCCTCCTACAAGCTTGCCACATGTCTCCCTGCTTTGCTGAGGACACTACGATCTGTGGTTGACCCCCGCTTGCCTGCTTGCGATGTCCCGAAACACCGCAACATGAGCTTTGAGCATGTGCAGCCCTCCTACGAATTCGAAGCAGGCTCAGGACAAAAGGTTGCAGCCATAAAGCTGACAAAGCTCCATCGGTTCAGGAGTGCCGACGGGCGCGCTGGCATTTGTCAGTGCCAGGCAATGGTATGAAATTCAAGTTCAGACTGGCGTTGCTTGGCTTTAAGCTGTTGGGCTTGCAGTCAAGAATTCAGTCAGCTCGGTGTGCGTCAAGCCAAGACGGGCTTTGCTCACAACCCGCTGGTGCTTGTCTTCTACTTCGGATCTGGTCCCAAGACGCAGAGGCAGATTGAGCGCAGGAAAACTTTCCTTCACGAGCACGACCCCAGCATCTTCAAGTATGATGCACTGTAGTGCACTTTCCACGGCGCACAGCTTGGTCAAGCTCGATGGAGAAGAAGAGCAGCTGAAGATGGCTTCGGCTCCCTAGCGCCTTGTCACGTCGGACATCCAAAGACGCTGTCCGGCAGCATGCGGGCTTGTCGATGGACAGATGCCTGGGCGGATCGGTTAAAGCCTTGTCCAAAGCTTGGACCTCAGCGCGAAGTTTCAAGTAACTAGCAGCCGCGAGCAGGTGACTCGAGAGAAGCCGGATAAGGCACTCCTTGACGAGCTGGCCAAGGCTCCTGCAGGGGTGACGATTAATTATGTATAACAGCAAGCCCGAGCTTTTCAATAGGGAACAACTAGGTAGGTAGCTTTTTTCTATTGTCCAGGGGCCTCCCACCCCATCATGCAAGCTCCCCAAGTGGCAGCTCAAACATGTTAGGTTTCAGAATCAGCTTTGCGGTTTGTAATTTGGGGCAGCCAAGTAAACGAGGTTCCCCAAACCCTGACCTTTTAAATTTGAGCTTCTCCTGAATCTGAAATGAGTTAGCAGCTGCTCAAAATCAGTTGCAAATAATCAAAATCAATTTAAGAAACATTTCAAAACCAAGTCAAACATCATTGCTACTGGTTTTTAGGGTCTGGACATCGATTTCTCTAAATCTCTGGGGTTTTCGGCCCATGAATGCCTGTGCCCTTTAGGTGCTCTTTGACCACCCAACGGCACCCCCAATAAAGATTCTTTAGATTAAGGAGATTTTATGAGTGTTGAGCTCGGATTCATTCACTCGCACAGGTCCGCGGCGAGCTTCGTCGGATCCAAGATGAGCTCTACACGTCACAGGCCTCTCCAGCTTGATGCTTTCAAAGTGAGCTGACTGTTGAGGGGTTGAGTGTGGAGTGACTTGCCCAGATCGAGTGCAAGCGATTGGCAGCATCAGAGAAGCAGCGTGGAGCTTCGCAAAAGCTTTCGCGCAGATCACAAAATCGACTGAGTCCCGAGGGCTCGAGAGCAGCTCGAAAAGGCTGAGGAGCTGAGGCAGGTGTGTTGATTTCAGATTGTGCGCGGAAGCGATAGAACACACGGCGGGGAGATTCCCAGGAGCAAAGCAGCCCGACAGGCGCTGGTTGCGCTTCTTGCCAGGCAGCTTGTTCTCTTTTGCTTGCCAGGGCACTGTGGCGGAGGATGAGCTCCGAATGCTACGTCAGGCTTTGCAGGAGAAGGAAGCGACCCTCAAGGAGCCAGGTGCTGGGAGATGGTATGAGTCCTTTGCAGAGGCAGCTGCTTAAAGTCTTAGGTTGGAAGAGTCCACTGAGAGCTAGCGCCTCAAGCACAACAAAGCACAAGAGCAGGTGAGCTGTGTGTAGAACCAGGCAAGGGTGCGCAGTCTGCCGGTGAATTGAGGAAACGCCCCGGTCCAAGTGCTCATAGCAACATTGCAACCAGTAAAGCCTCATACGTTTCCAGAGATTTGTCAAGGTGCAGCGGAGCTGTCAGAGGCATAATCACCTCATCTATTCCTGCGCACTGCTTGCTTGCGAGGAATGGGCTTTCATCTGGAAATTGCTCCAGGCGCAGAAGAAGGTCGGCGACGTGAGTGCAGAGTGCGCCCGAGCAAAGGAGGCTTTGGGGAAAAGCTTGCAACCTGCAAAACCTTGCCTTTGGTTGTGCAAGGAGCTAACCGCGGCACAAGCGCAAATCAAAGGTTTGCAGGAGAAGCTTACGGAGGCCAGGCAGCATCCCATCTCGTGAGGATTGGTGGGAAGTAATGCTAGCCGCTGCTAGACGCTAGACAGCATACTCAAATGCACACAAGCTCAAAAAGTTGCACAGGCCGAAAAAGCCGCTGCAGCAGCAGGGGCCTTCACTTGCTGCGAGAAACATCCGAACATTTCCTGCATGTGCCAATCGTCGCAAGTGGACATGTCCCAGGCCCAGACGCAAGGGAAGGGCTTCGACCCGGCCGTGGACCAGAACTTGAGAAAGGAATTGGTGCTTGCCCTCCCCACAGGTCATGTTGCATGATGCAGGAAACCGGATGCGCTGTTGGCACACGGCTTTACGTGGATCTAGGCTGTCAATTGTGGCTGTCTGAGACCATTCTGCTCGTGCTCCGTCCGCAGGCACGGCCCAGATAAGATAGTACTTGTTGGCCTCCAACACCCACAATCAGATGAGTTGCAAAATTGGAATGACCTACCTACACGAAAAAAACAGCGGTCTTGCCGAAGCCATGGGCGAAAGCACCCACCCCCTGGTGTCGTATGCCTCTTTCAGAGACATCGCCGATTCAGATGACGTGACACGGCTTCATTTCTACTGCTTGAAGCTGAGCATTTTGTGTCAAGCACAAGTGCATGGTGCCTGCGAGGATCTGCGAGTTCCTGCATCATGTGCATCCGAAATGGGTTGTGAAGAAAAGCAGCCAGCAGAAGCAGGCCTCAGCTTGCAGGGCATGCAGCGTTTCTTGCCAGCATTAGCTTTTCCTTACGTGCACGTAAGCTGCTTGCAGGAGCTCTCGCTTTGAAGACGGGAAAGCTGCTCTGCGTGGTGTTTGGATTTGGTGTCCTCCTCCTGGTGTGCCTTGTGATGCTTGGAATTGTGAGGACGGCCTTGCCTTGCACAAGTTGCACACGTGTAAGACATGCAAACCCACGCAGCCACGCAGCCCTGAGGACAGGCTGGAGGGCTCCAGTGACAGGGCATAGCCTACAAGAGGCTGAAGCGTGGCTCTGCTTTTGCTTTGCTTTTGGCAAATGGATGAAATTGATGCAGGCCGGCCTGGTCACGGCTACTGCGGCTACTGCGGATGTGCAGCTCTGGAAGCCCAACCTTTGGCACAATGATCCGCATGGCCAACCGGTGAGGGTAGCCTGATTGCAATTCACTTTCCTTAAAATATCTTAGGTGGCATGAAGGATTCGTGTCTGCAATGAACTGTGCTACCCCTTGTGCGCAAGGACAGCTGGGACCACTTCACTATGCCAGTTTGCGACAGCGGGCCAGCTCCTGGTACCTTGATCAAGGCGAGCCCGTGCTGGCCGGAAGTGGTCAAGTTCTGATTTTCCCCTCCTGGCCTATCTCGTGGCACGATGTAGGAGCCCTTAGCATGGGAAAGGGGCTGCCTTCACATGGCATGTTTGCTGCGGCCATAACACGCTCAGCACCAGGATATTCAGAACTTGATTCTTCCTGTGCTTGCCTTCAGCAAATCGGATTGCACTGAGCACTGTTTAGAAGGCGAGCGAACTGAATGGAACGGCTGCAGATGGGGCAGCCAAAGCGCGGAGGCTGCGTGCATCCAACCGAACTGGATGGGTCCTAGCGATCCTCGGATTTTGATGTGCCACACCTAGCCTCCAACCTAGTCTCCCACCTATTCTTTGGCCTGTTGTATCTGTTGTACAGTCACGCATGTTGCAGTGTTACAGATTCCTGCTTGCAAAGGAAGCCGACGCCAGCACAGAAGGAGTGTGCCGAACACAAGCGCATTGCAAACGACTACCACCAGCGGATGCACCTTGGAGATGTGTTGGCCGCGGGTGTATATGTTTTTGTGTGTGCTAAGCCAAGCGATGAAGCAGCGGGCAGTGATGTGCTTGGATATGTGAGGATCAAAGAGCACTGGGCTTTTGTAAAGCGCCGGGACGAAATCAGAGAGCTGCATATTTGGCAAGGCCAGCATGACTGCAAGGCAGGTTAGCTCCGCGTGTTTTCCGTGTGCTCCTACCTTTGGTCTTGCCTCGGTTGCGCCACAGAATCTCTCGGCTGCAAACTTGAAGGCACAGCTGGTCAACACAGTGCCTTTGCTGAACGGATTCGTTTGCTATGGATGGAGAGAAGTGCTGCATCAACCTATGTTTTGATTCAGCATAGCGAGAGGGCGAAAGTTCAGGACTTGGACAGCCAAATCACTTGGCAGGATCCCAATGGCAGAGAGTCACCCGCACACTGTCAGAGGGCCTGCACTTGGAATCCTGCTTGTCATGGATTTTCCTGGAACAATTGGGGATGCTTTCTGAAGCGGCTTGGCTTTTCTTGCTGCCCAAGTCAGATCATGCCTCCGAACAAGCTCCACAGCTTTGCGCGGCCAGCATGAGCAAGTGTCAGCATGAGGCAAAAGGATCTCGTGAAGAAGCCGAAGGTGAAAGCCTACTCAAAATGCTGAACAGACATGGTGAAGTCCTTTAGTTTCAAGCGTCTCTTGCACTAGAGCCTTGCTGTGCCCCGCAGCGCCAGCGCGGAAAGTGAGACTGGTATACAAGTCATTGAATATTGGAGGCGGGCGTTTATGCCGGATTCCCCTGCCAGAGCGAGGACCCTGCAGCTCGCCATGTCTGAAGGCCATGTGTTTTTTGTTTGACCTGTCGGCAGGAGCGGCCATACCCATGGCCATTGCAGGAAGTGGAAAAGCACACCATGCCAAAGCCCAAGGCTGGGTGACACCCGCGGTTGTACAATACCCCCTCCTAAGAATGTAGTCAAGCCCGAACATTCCCCTAAATGGTGCTGGTACAGTAGCCCAAAAGCTGATCAGAAGAAAATGAACGAGATTGCGTACAAACGATGACCCCAGTCTTGTATGAAGAAGGGTATGGGGGTCATTATATAGCCCCACCTTGCGATTGCTTGCGGAGGGATGGGCACGCTGCAGGCGTTTCGGGCTGCGCCGGATGCGTCGATGTACTGCACGATGGTGATCCTTCCATATTCGTATGAGGCACGCCCTCCGACAGAAACCTGGGGCACATACGGGTTTGCCCTCAGGTCGATCTGGTGATAATGCAGTACCAGCACCTGGTTAAAATTCGCGCGGAGTTCCTGACGTTGACGCCGTGGCTCCTGCACTCAGTTACTAAGGTACTACTACAGCATCTTTTCTTGTGATCTTTGGGGTGTCCGAGCCCCAGTTCACAGGAGCCCTCAAAGATTTAAAATGTTGTGCGCTCTTGGTGCAGCATTTCTTTCCTCCATACCATATGCATCCGCATGCCGTTGTCGCAGGTTTACAGCAGCCAGCAGCTGGAGCTGGCCCCTGGACTGGTGACGCGAATCATGAACACCTCGCAGGCTGCAATTGCGGGTAGTTGGGTGGGAACTCTTGCAGTTGCGAACACCGAAGAAGGGCTCCAGATTCTAAAGGGCAGCAGGTGCATGATCTACTGGTGCCCAGCTAGTCATCCGTAACCAAGCTACAAGTGTTGGTTGTCAGCAGCTGGGTCCGCCGAGTATCAGCACAGCACCCGGCTCAAGTAGTGCAGAGCTGAGTAGAGATGCATCATACCAGGTTGCGGAGAAAGGTGGCCAGTGGGGCACTGCATTGAATACGGAGCCCGTGGCCAAGACTTTTTGTCCAAGTAGTAGATGACTTCCCTTTCAAAATTGTTGACTGAAATCCTAAGAGACCACAGAAGCGTTTTTTTTTGAATCCTTTGATGTGTTTCTTAGACCCGCTTGGCTGAGAGCTTGAAGGGCCCGAAAAAAGCTGATTGGGGTCGCTAAGTTCCCGCAAATTCGCACAGCGCTGAAGCCACAAACGCAGAACAGGATAAACATGCAAAGAAAAAGGAAGCTATCGGGCCCTTCCAAGAGGGGGTGCCCACGTAGAAGATGCAGCCATGCAAATTCCACATATCTCTCCCTCATTGCAGCGGGTTCTACCGTGAACAGCTTCGAAAGAGACATGACTAGAATAGTGACTAGAAGTGTGCGCATATGGAACTGGAAACAAAATGGAAGATTGCAGCTTGAAAGACGCGCGCTACACGAGGTAGCAAAAAAATGCACAAAAGCCGGGTGGAAGATGGTGGAAGCAGACTTTCCCATTTGCGTCGACAGGTGTAGTTGACAAAACCGACTTCTCTAAAATCTGGCAGGAGTGCCAGACGTGTCCACCACTTGCTCGATTCTGAAATTGATATTGTTTTTCATTTCGCATGTTGAGCTAGTGCTGATATTTCCTGGCCACAGGCAACAGAGAAGCTGTTTTGCTGCCAGGGCAATCCTTTCAGATTCTCGTGCCTTTTCCCCTTTCTGCCGTCCAATGTCCGACACGTGATGTGTGAGCCAGCTGAACAGTCCGCAACATGTCCTGCCTCTTCTCCTGCAATGGCAGTTTTGAAAGGAGAGCTGCTGAGTTCAAAGCTTCCCGTACCGTGGCCTGTGAGTTCACGCCCCGCAACCTGACAGGAAAGTGCAGATGCGTCTCCTTCTGTCTCTCTTTCCTTATTTGTGTCACTTTCTACCCTACCCATCTCTTTCTTTCTATCTCTCCCTCATCCAGGGCATTTGCAACCCTGACCTGAGTAAGCACATTCTGAGCAGTTTGCGACCGTGTGATGTTGTCGCGAAGATCCAGGCCTTTCCTGGCATTCTGGAAGGCTGTCATCCAGGATGGTGACTACTTGAAGGTAACTTGCCACCCTTCTAGTCATCTGGCCTGGCAAATGCAAGAGACTGCGGGGACCATGCGTGGCAGTCAGGCGAACTGGTTTGTCAAAGTTGACCCAGACACCGTTTGGTTTCCGACACGGCTCGTCCCCGTTCTGAAGCAGCAAGAGGCTGCGAACCTCACCCAGGAGAGCATCGCAAGTTGGAGAAAGCGGGTTGTCTTTGCCAAGCACTTGTCCTGACAAGACCAAGCGAAGGAGCCTGGCGTCTATCTCAACAATTGCCCGCAGGGCCTTCATGGACCCATCGAGGTACTGTCGCAGGCGGCACTCAGCACTTGATCTCAATATGTGGCAATTTTTTCGGAGCATGTCCTTTCCCAAATCTGTTCTTGAGCTGCATAACTTAGGCACTTTTGCGAAGGGCAACTCAGTGGCAAAATGCTGTGCTGTATGCAGACATCCATGCTTGGGAGCCAAGTTGCCATACATTGCTTCTGGTCCATGAACGATTGGGGCAACTGGCAGTGGGGAGAGGACATTTTCTCTTTGCTGCTTTCTGCATGTGGAGTCATCTTTGTTGCAGGACATGTGGTTGGACCAGTGCTTCCTGAACGTCGGCCACGTAAGACGAGTCCTTGCAGCTTGCCTCAAGCTGGGGACTCCAGCATGGATGTGGACGAGACTTTTGTGTGTGTGTGTGTGTGCTCTTTCTGGTGATGGGGATGTATTTTTTAAAGTTGCTTTTTGTTCGCTTTTGACTGTTGACTCCTTTTTTTTACCTTTCCTGCTGCTTTCTGCGCGCATTGTCAGCCTCCTTGCTTTCTGCTTCCTTGCCTCTGCTTGCAGCTTTCAGCTTCTTACTTTCAATTTTGTGGGACTGTTCTTGCAATCAGTGCTAAAGTTGTACTTAACATGTTTACAGTCATCATCACTGTGCCGGTGCTAGTTACTAGTTACTAGTACTCGCTAGAACTAGTATTGGTACTAGTCGTCGTCGTCGTCGTCGTCGTCGTCGTCGTAGTAGTAGTAGTAGTAGCAGGAGGCGCACGTCGCGCCAGCAACGGTGCATTATTATGCATTTTGGGGTGCAAAAATACTGCGCTCACCAGCACTATTATAGGGGACGGGGCATGAGTTGGGGGGGGTTGGGAACTACTTGTTTTGAAGAGGTTGGT
>CAJNIZ010045660.1:0-42524 GCA_905231905.1 Symbiodinium pilosum | reverse complement strand
CAGAAAACGAAGGAGATGATATTATGAATTTTAGAACGAATAAGGGGGTGGTTTATGATAATGATAAAAAAGGGTGGAAAACTACTTAAATAAAAATGGTTAGGAGAAACGGATGAGGTGGCAATGTTGATGATGAGGTAAAAGACGAAATGAAGGAGGAGGAGAAAACAATGATAATGAATTAGGTAAAGATAATGATAGGAATGAAGCAGGAGGAGATGTGAGAGAGTGAATAAGGGTAAGAATATGGTATGATACAAGACCCAGAACCCCCCTGATACAACCCCAGAGCCCTGCCCCAGACACCCCCTTTTACCAATTTTTTGGGGGCAACCCACCCTGACCAATGCATGTTTTTCGGCTCAAATGCTGGAGATGAGGAAGCAAGCAGACGCTCCCATGCATAGTCACGCAACAACCAGGACGTCTGCAACAAAATGCAAAGCCTTGTGATCTTGACTGCGTCGCCTGCGGATGCTGCCGTAAGCTGATACAGAAAGGCTGGAACATGCCGAAACACAGTGTTCCTTCAATGTATTCTTCGGACACGCAAAGGCAGCAGCACTTGATTCCGGGCAATCGCACAAGCAGCTCCCAGCAGCTGCAGCTACAAACGATTTGAGATGTCTCTGTGCGCGCAGCTCTGGCTCAAAAGGATCTGGCCAGAGTAGCATGGGATGATATTGTCAACTCACCTTAAGGGTTGTTGACTGCTGTGCGTCCGACCCTCGGGGTAGAATCTTTCGTGACAGGTGAGCTTAACAAGATGTTGCCAGTGTTTTGAGCTGCAGGTCCGTTATGAAAGCGGGTTGGGGTGGCCAGTGAGATCCTGGGCCTGAAAGACAAAAAGAAGCGCAAGAGCATAACAGATTTGAAGAGAGTGACTACATTTGACAGCTCGCTTTTTGCTTG
The DNA here is from genome assembly GCA_905231905.1 of Symbiodinium pilosum. Classification (NCBI taxonomy): domain Eukaryota; class Dinophyceae; order Suessiales; family Symbiodiniaceae; genus Symbiodinium; species Symbiodinium pilosum. The sequence goes on along the minus strand of CAJNIZ010045660.1, from coordinate 41,612 downwards.
AAGGAGTGGTGCCACCCCTGAGCTGCCCAACCTATGGCCGCCAGGATGCAAAGATGTCACGCCTTGCGTGCGTCACATGCAAGGCTGGAGGCATGTGCTGAGCATCTTAGGTCAAGACCGTCACTGTCTGCCTTCCGAATCAGGTGGAAGGTGATGAGGAAACTACCTAGCAAAGTGCTATATGACATAAACATAAGCCACAGCTGCGGCTGGCAGCATGAGTGGCAGTGCTTTCCAGGAGAAGGCAAGCAAACGTCTCAGCGACAGTGACTCCAATTCAGCAACGACGCCACCTCCCTCAGCGCCGCGGGAGCCAAAAGGCTTACAACACCTTACAGCGTTCAAGTCCCATCAAATCGGCAGATGTTCGTCATTTTCCTGCACGCCGCGCCAGGCTCCATCTTTGCCGGGCTGGGCAAGTTGCAGATCACCGGCCGCGGCAGTGTTTTCGGTGCGCAGCTGCACTTCTAGAGTTCGTGTTCCTGCTTGGGATTGCGTCTTGTTGCCGAAGGTCGTCGATGGAGTCTTGGAAGTGTCGCAGAGTCAATCTTTCCTGATGGTCGCGGCTCGCCAAGTCTTCACCAAATGCCAAGGTCTTGTCGCATATTTCTGCTTTCGGGATTCAACGTGGCTGAGGTCGAAACTCACAATCCTCCAACAATTCTCATGATGCGAGAAACAGGCTGTGCTCTTCTTGCGTTGCACGGCATGAATCTGTTTTCTGCTGGTGAGCGCCCCGGAGGTTTGAGAAGGGGTTTACCATGGTTGAAGAGGAGGAGCTTGGAATTGCTTTCTGCACGCGGGCGAAAATGCGGCGCAAGGAGGAGCCTTGACTGCAGAAGTTGCTGGGGCCATGAGAAACATTGCCTTGTAGCTGAGGAGCGAAACAAAGAGATCTTCAGTTGGATGCAATGGATTTGCTCCAAACTTTCGCCTTCATCTCCCCAGAGTACAACCTGGAATGCTGCCTGCTTGCATTCCTAAATTCCTGTTTGGGTTACAGGATTTGATGTTGCTACTGCTACTGCGCTCAGCCACCAGGTTTTTGCAAGCCGGCAGCTCTCCACTCATCTGAGAAGTTGCACAGCTGCAAGTAGGCTTCCCTTTGTGGGGTACGTGGGTGAAGCGATTATTCTCAGGCTCTGCCATGCTTAGCTTTGTTCTTGTCTCGGCCATCTTCGCCCTCGAGCCGATTTGCGTGAGCAGTGGCTCTCTCAGTCACCTTAGTCAGGCGGCCATGAGGAGGACGTGAAGCCAATCACCAGTGCAGACTGTGAGCTCGCGCTGAGGTGACCAAGGCTCTCTTTTCGCACGTCTGTCGACTTCACCCTCTGCTCTGAATGTCCCGAGCTTGAACATGATCAGGGTTTCCAGCTTACAGCATGAGACGCAAACGGCGGGTTTGTGTATCCACCTGCGACCGCCATATGAAACATGCAAGATGTGACCGCAGCTAAGCTAAACTTGAAGCCTGCGAGCGAAATGCCAATCTGTCTTGCTTGCATGCCTGGACAGTGTTCCCCCAGAGACGGTATCAGGTTGTGACCGTGCTGCACTTCGTAAACTCCTTGCTGTATTTGCCCATGCCTCAGCGCAAAGACTCTGTCTTTTTCCGTGGGGCAATGTGCTATTGTCTTGTCAGGTTTGGATCCATCACGTTCCACGTGCACCTCTGCTTGCTGGACGAGACGGCCGTAGGCGCGACAGTCAGTGCATGTCTGAAAGGATTGGCAGGAATGACGATTGAATGATGGCATGCGTGGCGGAAAACAAAATTTTCGGGAAGTCTTACTACGGTGGCTGGCAGGTGTTTTCGACATTACCGCGCAGTTTTCTTCCAGGCGAAGGCGCTTGCCTTGGTAGCAGAACGGCTGCTTGTGAATAGGCACCTGTCTCTGTTGGGCTGGCGATGTCTTGCGGCTAGCAGCAGCTAGCACCTTTTCAATTGTAAAACCTGTAGCAGTCCAGCAGGTGGGGATTGTTGTCGATGGTAGTCTCACGATGTCGCTCATCAGCAATGCCCGAAATTTTTCTGCTCAGTCGAAGAGGCTTAACCGTAGTAGCTTCCTGAGTGCTTCGGAGCGCCTTTTGCGCTTTGAAGCACATGGCCACGCTCCATGAGAGCTCTGGCCAAGAGGAGGATGAGAACAGATATCATGAACACGTAACGCAAGTTTTTCAGGCCCTCTGCACTTACCTGATCCAGGAGGTGTCCCTGGGTCGGACGGTTCATGTGCCCAACTTGGGTGTGTTTTTCAGCCACTCGGGACCTCCTAGGTCAATGCGCTTCAAAGTCTTAGAGAAGGTCCTGCCGAAGGACTTGCGCTGGGAGGGACCCGGCCCCAGCATCGGACCCATCTCAAAGGTCCGGCTAGAAAAGATTGCGGCCACAGCTGGGCTGCAGAAGGATGCGGCAGAAGAGATGGTGCAGTCCGTTGTGAAGGAGTTCTGGACTGCCGTGCAGGAGTCACCGGAGGTGCAGCTTGACCTTCCGGGTATTGGCCAGATCAAGGTCAGAAGTCAAACCATTACCTTCGAACCTCTGGATCCTAGCCGCCTATCGTCTAGCCAGGTCACAGCGGAGCACCACATGTTCGGTAACACAGGTGCAGAGCTGTTGAAGAGAATGGCTCAGACATCCAAATCGCAGGCGTCACTGTTCAGGCCGGACAGAGACAGGATGCTGCTTGCGAGCGACGCCCTCCTAAGCCCAGAACCCGACATGGATGCGAGAACTGGGCTTCGGAAGTCAAGCTCCACTCCTATTCTTAAGCCTCTCCATCAAGAGACCAATGTTCCAGGTGAGGTCCCTTTCCCGAAGAAGGAGAGGAAAGATCGCGCAAAGTTGGCTTCCTTAAAAGAGGATGGTCGTTTCACCCGGCAGCTCCCTGTCTCGGAGCGGCTCTTCCCACCTTTGCTCGACCGCTGCAGCCGGACCCGATCGGCCCTGTTCCGCGAGGCGGTGGAGCGGGACCACATCAGCAATGTTACTCCGAGAGATTGGCAAAAATGTAGCGGTTGGGAGTGTGTTCTCTTTTTGTGTTTGTAGGCACGCCTCTTAACAGCTTTCTCCCGCTTCCACAGCTCAGGTTATTGCTTCCAACTACACTCCCCAGGCACAAGTTCTAACAATTGACCATGAGGCTCATGTCAACCTGGAGAGCACCATGATCAGACGAAAGCCGGCCGTGAAGAAAAAGGATGGAAATGACAGCGGGACAGCTGATGTCCGGAACGTGGATTGGACTTCCGAATGGCCGCGGATTGTGGAGGATTCTCCTATTGTTGCAGAATTGGATTCTGTGGGCCTGTCGAGCACCGAGTTTTGTCGCATTCTCAGCAGGTACAAGCATTACACCGAGGGAGGGGTGCCTTCGGAGGTTCTGGCCCCCTACCACCGCCAATGGCTTGAGCACGCGGTGCTCCTCTTGGAGTTGCAAAACCCTGCCAGGTGGCCACTGCTTTCCGAGGATGAGCAAGGGCAGCTTATAGAAGAACTCCGACATGAAATCTTGAAGGGGTACATCCGAGCTGCCAAAACCTCAGTCGTCAATTACGCTTTGCTGGATGACCGGTGCAGGAAGCGGCTGGACATCCCATTTGTTCCTGTGCCACCTCCGGAGTGGGGTCGATTGACATACACAGTCCCTGACATTGGGACACCCGGTGGGCCCCCAGAGCACTGGCGCGCAGGCCTCCAGGCTGCGCGGACTTCGCTGGCAATGCGGCATGTGCAGAACTCTGCAACAGCCCTGAGATTAGCAGATTTCTGGTTGGAGAACTGTGAGGACTGTTGCTGAAGATTCTGCGTTTGCGCGTGGCATTAATGCATCTTGCATCTGACATAATAAACACTTGCCAGGACATACGGCTTCTCAATTATCCCCGAGCACATGCGGAGACTTGCGACATCAACACATTCTTTTCTTCTCAGAGTTCCTTACGTGAAACAGGATTGCAGGGATTGTCAACTGCATGGCAGCAGGTGGCCTGGCCCATGTTTGGACTTGTGCAGAATGCATAAGTTGCAAAAGCCGAGTAGGGCCTGGTGCCTAGTAGCTACTTGAGCCACACTGCTGAGACCAGCCCAGGTGATCCAGATAGTGTCCGAAGAGCCGGTCTACCTCCAGGCGTCGGTCGACATGGAGGCATCTGGAGAGCCCACGACTCCCAATAGCAAGTTGCTACAGCTCATCCCAACTGCACATCCAGAGAAAATGGAGTCGCACTTCTACGAGGCTGTGGCGGCTCTTCTCTCACAGCTTGCCAGGGATGTGGTGGAGGTAAGTCTGCGGGAGTACGTGGTGCTCTTTGAGCGATTTGCCGGCGAACCGCTGCACTACTCACAGGTCAAGGCACTTACCAGTGGAGACCGATGGCAGGATGTCATGTTGGTCAACAAGCTGACCGTGGGCCCGCAGGGCACAGACATCCGCTTCAAACATGACTTGGACTTTGTAAGGGCACGGCTTCTGCAGCCCTACAGGGATTGTACCACTTGCCTGAGAGAATTTCCCAGGCCAGATGCCAAGTTGAAGGAGACTGTGAACCGCCCCCTCCTGTGGCAAGTTAGGGAGGAGGAGGAGCACATCAAGAAGGGATTCGATCGTGTCGAACAGATCGTAAACGTAAACCTCTACAACATGGACAAGGCTCTTGAGCTGTACGAGCCTTTTACGTTCCTGCTGACGGAGGAAGAGAAGCTGCCTGCGTTCTTTGAGGACCAGTCGAACACGCGGGAGAAGTACGCGCTGTACTTGCAACACCTGCGTGACACTGTCTCAAAGCTTCGAGAGCAGTGCCCGAATCTTTTGAACATGCAGATGATGAGAGTTGATGCTGCAGAAGTGAACCAGAAACTCGAACAATGCGCTGATGACTGCGTGTCCAAGATCTTGCGTTTCCTCGCCATTCGCAATCAAGACCGCAGTGCGCGCCCAGCCCTCAGAGATGGTCTATGGAGGAAGGAAGCAGAAACGACAAAACGGTGCTTTGAAGCAGCATATGTAAAGGTGCTTTGAAGAGTTTTTCGAGTTACGCTGAGGCTTGGTGAAGCAATTTGAGCATCTGAACCAACGGATAATGCGCCAGCCGGAGAACGAGGAGCAGCTGGTGGAGCTTGAAAGTGCTGTGGAGGAAGCAAAGGCCAAGATTTTGCCCAGCCTCCTGGATGAGTACGAGGACAGGAGAGTTCTCGAATTTTCCAACTGATACCCTTGGCCATTTAATGGCCCGCCTGTGAGGATATCAAGGCGTGGCTTTTCTTGACTTGGGATGAGGCTGCCTGTCTCAAGTGCAGAGCATCAACTCTTCCATTTCTAGGGTTAAGGTTCTGCAAGTTCTAGAAACCGAGGAGTTTCTCCTTACGGAAGAGGACTACAATGCTATTTGGGAGGCCTCGGCTTGGAAGAATTACGGCGCAAATATCGCAGATCGAGAGCGAGACTTGGAGATGGACCGTATGACCATCGAAGGCAAGCTCACTGTGAGGAGAACAGAGCTGCAAGAGGAGCTCAACGCCATTTTGAGCAGCATCCACAAGTTCAAGGACAAGGGTCAAATTCGATACCTGGATGAATATTTAGATGACCTTGCCAGCATCAAGAAGAACCTGGCCAGTTTGCAGGCACGGTGCGAGAGGGTAAACTATGAGGAGGAGCTGGTAGGTTGGGAGGCTGCGGAGTTTGATGTGTTCGATGAGGCACAAAGTGCCCTGGAGCCCTATGACAAGCTTTGGAATCTGGTTCACGATCACCACAAGGCCAATTCCAAGTGGACACGGAGCCCGCTGTTTTCAGGGGAGATCAAGCCCGAAGAGGTCGAGTCTGAAGTCAATAACATGTGGCGACTCTCCTTCAAGTTGAAGGCTCAATTTGAGCAGGAGCAAATTTCCAAGCCCGCGAAGGCTGGGGCTTTTTTTGTGATTTTTGTGTGGATGGTAGACTCCCGGTAGACTATGCCAGCAGCATGTCTGGCCTCACTCGAATTCTTGTGTCTAGTGTCTAGTGCGCTTGCTTGATAGAATGCCCGAATCACAATTGGATGCCCACACGTTTTTGTTTCGGCAAGGTGGCAGAGAAAGTGAAAAACGATTTGGATGCCTTCAAGGAGAATGTGCCCTTGCTACATGCCCTTTGCAACCCGGGCCTCAGGGAAAGGCATTGGGCGGAGATATCCAATGTTATTGGCTTCCAGATGGAACCAGATCCAAGCCTCACCTTGAACAAGGCCTGATGCATTAAAGAAGCAACGAGAGAAGCTTTTTGTGCCATGTCTTGCGAAGGGTTGTTGTCCATCTGCTGCAGGCTCTGGACCGGGACCTGGGAGCCTACATACAGAAGATTTCCGAAATCTCCGAAAGTGCGGCCAAGGAGTATCAGATCGAAAGTGGCTTGGAAGCCATGATCAAAGAGTGGGAGCCTGTGGTGATGGAGTTCAAGGACTGGGGCACCACAGGGACCTATATCGTTTCTGGCGCATCCATCGACGAGGTTCAAACTTTGTTGGATGATCACGTCATCAAGACTCAAACCATGAAGGGCTCGCCTTTCGCAACTGAGTTCAAGGACAAGCTGGAAGATTGGGAGGCTTATCTTACTGGGGTCCAAGACGTTGTGGATGTGTGGCTCAAGGTGCAGGGAGTTTGGCTGTATCTGGAACCCATTTTCTCCTCAGAGGACATCATGCAGCAGATGCCCACAGAAGGTCGCCTCTTCCGCGAGGTGGATGGTACTTGGCGGGATATCATGGCCAGAAGCACGGCCGACCCCAAAGCACTTGTCGTCTTCAAGCAGCACAAGTTCTTGGAGAACCTGCAGGCCGCGAATGATAAACTCGAGACTGTCCAAAAGGGCCTCAACGACTACTTGGAAACAAAGCGACTCTTCTTTCCACGCTTCTTCTTCCTTTCGAATGACAACCTTCTAGAAATTCTGAGCGAGACGAAGGACCCAAAACGCGTGAATGCTCACGTGAAGAAGTGCTTTGAGGGCATGCAGAGCCTCCAGTTCGAGGAGAACATGAACATTTCGGCAATGATTTCGCCCGAGAAGGAGAACGTGCCACTTACCAACATCGTGGACCCAGTTGCAGCCAATGGAGCTGTGGAGAAGTGGCTCGTCCAAGTAGAGGGCGCAATGATTGAGTCCATCCGAGACCAGAGTTTCCAGTCAAGGGATGACTATGCGGTCACGCCGTTCGTCGACTGGGTGCAGAAATGGCCTGGTCAGGTGGTGATTGGCATCTTCAACCTCTACTGGACCTCTGAGGTAAATGAGGCCCTCACAGAAAGAGGCAATGCTGGCTTGTGTGATTATTCGATGAAGCTGGACAAGACACTGGATGAGATCGTCGGCCTGGTAAGGCGAGAAATCCCGAAGCTTGTCCGGTGCACGCTTGAGGCTTTGATAGTCATCTTCGTGCACAACAAGGACACAATAGTTGAACTCAGCGAGCGTGGAACTTCTGAAGTCACCGATTTTGATTGGCTGGTTCAGCTCCGCTACTTCATTGAAGACAATCCGGACAATCCTGGCCATGATGACATCTTTGTGCGCATCACGAATAGTTTCTTGGGCTATGCCTATGAGTACCTGGGGAACTGTGGCAGGCTGGTGGTGACGCCGTTGACGGATCGTTGCTACCGCGCTCTCTTTGAATTTAGTTTGGGAGTGCTTGTGGATTTGCATGGCATGCACTGCATAGCCCTGCGCGGCCCTAGGCACAAAGCAGAGGCCTTGTGTTATGAGGTGTGAAGAAGACTGAGACATGGGAGTCGACTTGCATTCATGAGCGTGCAAATATGTGCAAATGCGAAGAGCCTAAGAGCTCCAGGCAAAGAACGTGTCCAGAGAAAGCGAGGGAGAATGCGCGGGCTATGCCAAGGAAACACCTGAGCGGCCACAGAGGCAGTCCTGAGGTTCACCGGAAGTACCCTGCAAGTTTCCGGGAGGCAAGCCATGAGGAGGTTGGCAGCATGTCTGTCTGCTGCAGCCAAGGGAGAAGAGAGCGTCAGACATATAGACATAGATCCCTTGCGGCCTAGCCTTGGAGGAGGAAGAAGAAGGAGAAGAAGAACAAAGAACACAAATATTTGCGTGCGCACACACACAGATGCTTGTCGCCGCGCCAAGGAAGAAAGAACATGCAATTTTGGTTCAACTGCCTCATCACTTGACTACTCATTCTGGGGAAGTGATTATCGTGAGGTCAGAAGTTGCTCAGAATTGCAGTTGCTGGCTTCAATGACTGAGTCATCTTTCTGTTGACGTTCGATACGTTGTTGCCTGTTGTTGGCTCCAACTCCGTCCTTGCACGAATATGTTCATGGCCACGCTCAGTAAAGTTGTGTTTCGAACTCCCCTCACCATTCCGCACCTCATTGCTTGCTTCCTGTGCTCACCATTGTCCAGCCTCATCTCAGCCACGAGTGGTAGCCGTTGACATCTTCTGGCTCGCTGCCGTGGAAAATGACTTCAATGAGAACTGCGAACCGGCCACGAGCCAAAGAAGCAACCCGCAAACAAATCCAGTGTCATTGAAGACACTGGCACGACGTCCATCTGGCCCACTAGCTGCATGCACGGCAGTTGCCACCGGGCACACCTTATGTTTGCGGAACTGCCAACCCCGCAGTAGGCCACCAATCTGAGGGCACGTTTATCATTTTTTGACCTACTGCTTAGCATGGCCCCCTGATATCCAAATGAAGCAGATGAGAAACTCCCACAGGCCAAAACGACAGGAAACAGCAGCGCGCTGGAGAGGTGCAGCACGAGCGGAGCGAGAAGAAGGGAAGAGTGCTGTTAGGGAGGGAGTACGGACAGTCTGGAAAGCAAAGGCACCTGCTGCGGGGCACTGCACCTGCTCTACGGCGCTGCACCTGAGGGCCCCGCGGGCACAGGCAAAACGGAGACAGTCAAGGATCTTGCGAAGGCCTGGCTTGCTGGACAGAACCAAACGTCAGTCTTTGAGCATTCTTCTGGCAGGCGCTGGCCCGCTTCTGCGTGGTGTTCAATTGCAGCGATGAGCTGGATGTCAATGCGATGGTCTTGGCCTCAGTTGCCAGCACCTTGGAGAGTGCCCTTTCTAGTAGGAAGCTGGAATGCATCTCCAGGCAAAGTTCTTCAAAGGCTTGGCTTCTTCGGGCGGATGGGCCTGCTTCGACGAGTTCAACCGCATCGATGCTGAGGTTTTGAGTGTGATCGCGCAGCAGATCTTGCAGATTCAGAATGCAATCAAGGCCACTGTTTAGCAGTAAGGCTTTGGGCACTTGATTTTGGGTCTTGGGCGATCTTGGGTTTTGTTGGCGGCTAGGCGCGGCTCACCTGCTTCGAGTTTGAAGGCACAGCAAATTTGCCCATCAAGTGGACGTGCAACTGCTTCATCACGATGAACCCTGGATATGCGGGCCGTGCAGAGCTGCCAGACAACTTGAAAGCCTTGTTCCGCACAGTTGCCATGATGGTTCCAGACTATGCCATGATCGCAGAAATCAAGCTGTACTCTTACGGTTACGCAGAGGCCAGGCCACTTTCGCAAAAGATTGTGACCACCTACAAGCTCTGCAGCGAGCAGCTCTCATCTCAAAAGCACTATGACTATGGAATGCGGGCTGTCTTTTCGGTGCTCGTTGCTGCGGGCAATCTGAAGCGCAAGTACCCAACCGAGAAGGAGGACATCTTGATGCTGCGCTCAATCTGCGACGTTAACTTAGCGAAATTCTTGGCATTTGACGTGCCGCTGTTCAAGGGTATCACTTCTGATCTTTTCCCCGGAGTTGTGCTTCCTGAACCCGACTTTGGAGCTCTAACTTCCAAATTGGAATTCCACCTCCGCCAAGAGCACTGCCAACCGCATCCCTACTTCATCGAGAAGATCATTCAGCTTCTTGGCAACAGAAACTTTGGGCCTACCCTGGGCACCTGTGTTTCTGTCATGCGCCTTTGAAGCTGCCTTTCCTCCCAGGTTCTATGAGTGTCACATTGTGCGCCACAGCGTGATGCTGGTGGGAATGCCCTTCAGTGGCAAGACCACGGCCCTGAGCTGTTTGCAGAAGACCCTGAGCGATCTGGCCAATGAAGGAGTCATGCATGCGGGTTGCATCGTGCACCAGGCCTGGCTGATACATTCATTGAACAAATTATCATATTTGGTCATATGTTTGGAGCTGCCATGGGAGGACTCTTTTTTTTTTTGTTCTGAGTTTTTTTTATGTGCTTGTGTGTGTGGTGTGCGTATTCCCATCGGACCAGGCGCGTCTAAACCCGAAGAGTATACCGGCTCCGTGCCTCTACGGGACGTTCGATGAAGTTTCCAAGGAGTGGGCTGATGGCATTGTTGCTGTACTCTTCAGGGAGTTCGGCCGTAATCAGACAGAAGAGCGCAAGTGGTTGGTGTTTGACGGGCCGATTGATGCGGTTTGGATTGAGAACATGAACACCGTCATGGACGAGAACAAGAAGCTGTGCCTGAACAGTGGCGAGATCATTGCTATGTCGCCGAACATGCGCACCATCATGGAGCCTATGGATGTGAATGAGGCCAGTAGTAGGGTTATCACGAGTTTTTGATATCTGAAATAGAACATGACAAGGGGCAAGCTGTGTGAGGCCTCTCCGGCAACAATCTCTCGCAATGGCATGGTATTCTTTGAGCCACACTTGATGGGCATCGACCCTCTCGTGGAGAAGAACTTTCTGGGAGGGATGCCCGAGATCCTTGAGGAAGATGAAGCTAATGAGGTCAGAGCTATGACTGAATGGCTGTTGAAGCCTTGCATCAAGTTCCTTCGAGAAGAGTGCGCTGAGGTGTCGCCCACACAAGATCAGAATATTGTGCAAAGCTTCATGTATATCCTGATGTCTCACCTGAAAGATTTCTTGGCATTGGATGTCTACAAAAAGGTGGAGGGTAATGAGGCGACAGGCAAGAAGAACATCATCAACATGATCGATGCGGTGGTTGTTCTGAGCGTCATTTGGTCGATAGGCTGCATCCTGCAGACAAACTCTAGGCCAGAGTTTGGCACGTTCCTGCGTGGCTTGCTCCAAGGAAAGATTGAGGGTGTGTCGCAATACAAGAAGCTGACGCCAGAGTTCCCGGAGCGCGGCTCTGTTTATGACTGGATCTTCATGGCAGAGGAAATAAAGTGGATCGGCTGGATGGACACGGTTGACCCCCAGACAATCAAGCCTGGTTCAGCCGTGGAGTCCATCATTGTGCAGACACTAGACAGTGTGCGCTACACTTACATCTTGAATCATTGTATCAAGCATCGCATCAAGTTGCTTTTCTGCGGCCCAACTGGCACAGGCAAAACGGCATATATGCAGCAGTGTCTCATGGGCTTGCCAAAGGATGGCTTCAATCAGATCATGATGGGCTTCTCCGCTCAGACAAAATGCGCCCAAACGCAGGATCTCATTGATGCCAAGCTTGACCGGCGAAGAAAAGGTGTCTACGGGCCGCCCTTGGGCAAGTTGTGTGTGCTGATGGTCGACGACCTGAACATGCCCAACAAAGAGACCTACGGCGCACAACCGCCCATCGAGATTTTGAGGCAGATGATTGATGCGAAAGCGTATCCTGAGACTGGGGGCTGGTTTGAGCGCAAAGATGTCACGCACCCGTTCCGCAACATCATCGACGTGTTGCTGTTTGCAGCCATGGGCCCTCCGGGTGGTGGACGCACGTTCATCACGCCCCGTATGAGCGGGCACTTATACCTGGTTGGCTTCCCGCTGCTTGATGATGAGCCTTGCCTAGTCCGCGCATGAGAGCCTTTTTAGTTTTGTTGTGACCGCTCTGCATGAAGAGCTAGGAAGAGACTGCCCATTAATGTTTCCAGCTCTGCAGGACAACATGAAGATGATTTTCTCAACGATCTTGGACTGGAAGATGCAAGCAGACGGATATCCTGCAGAGGTCACTTCACTTTCCAAAAAGATTGTGTCTGGCACCTTGGAGGTTTACAAGGCGGCTGTTGCCTCCCTCTTACCCACGCCACTGAAGGCGGGAGAAATGCTATTCTTAGGATTTGTGTCCTTGAAGCTCGTTATCTTTGTTTGCTGATGCAACCCCCTCCCTGATGCAGCAGGTGCACTACACCTTCAATTTGAGAGACTTTGCCAAGATCATCTTTGGAGTTCTGCTGCTCAAGAAGAATGAGTGCGATGGTGTTGCAAGACATGTGCGACTGTGGGTGCACGAGATATGGCGTGTAATTGGGGACCGACTGGTGGTAAACGAGGACCGCATGTGGATGTTGGAGCAGGTTCGTGGAGTCACGAAGAACATCTTCGGCCAAGGTTTCGACGAGGTAATGAAGCACCTGGACAACGATGGCGACGGAAAAGTTACCACGTTGGATGAGATCCGCACGCTGATCTTTGGAGACATGCTCTCCCAGCCAGCTGCCCCCAATCGGCCTTACACGGAGTGTCCCGACATTCCCACACTTCAGACGACGGTAGAGTCGCACCTGGAGCAGTACAATCTCATGTCCACCAAGAAGATGGACCTTGTGTGCTTCCTTTACATGCTGGAACATCTTTCTCGGGTCGCTCGTGTTATCAAAACACCCGGTGGCAATGCGCTCCTGGTTGGTGTGGGTGGATCTGGTCGTCAGAGTTGCTCAAGACTGGCATGCTTCCTTGCCGATTTCGATGTCTTCCAGAGCCTTGGCTGCAGCCATCTGACCCTGTTCGGGTAGGTCTCAAGTAGGCTTCAGATAGCTTCGGCCGCTATGTGCTCTGCTCAGGATTGAAATAGCTCGCGGCTATGATCAGCTGGCGTTCCGAGAAGACTTGAAGAAGCTCCTGACAGCAGCCGGAGGAAAGGGAGAAAAGACAGTTTTCCTGTTCTCCGATTCTCAGATCAAGAGCGAAGGCTTCGTGGAGGACCTCAACAACCTCCTAAACACGGGAGAAGTTCCGAATTTATTCCCTCCCGATGAGAGAGTCCAGATCTGTGAGATGGTCCGAGCAGCCGCTCGACAGGAAGGAAAGGCGCCAGAGGGCACACCCACGCAGCTCTACGCATATTTCGTGGAGAGATGCCAAAAGTTGCTGGCCATCGTTCTTTGCTTCTCTCCCATTGGAGATGCCTGGCGAGCACGGATTCGCCAGTTTCCTTCCTTGGTGAACTGCTGCACCATTGATTGGTACACGGAATGGCCTGCAGATGCTTTGGTTGCAGTGGCTGAGCGATTTCTTGGGCAGGTCGAGATGGAGGATGCTGTGAGACACAGCTGTGTGGAGATGTGTTCTTTGTTCCACTCTGAGACCACGGAATTGGCGGTAGAGTTCAAGAACAGCCTGAAGCGCATCTACTACGCAACCCCAACCTCCTTCTTGGAGCTGATCCAAACTTTCAAAACACTGCTTGCGGCCAAGCGAAAGCAGGTCACAGACCTCAAAGACAAGTACGAAAAGGGCCTCGACAAAATCCTCACTACGGAGCAGTCCGTTGAAGGGATGAAGGTGGAGCTCATCAACTTGCAGCCAAAGCTCATTGCAAAGAATGAGGAGGTTGAAAAGATGATGGTGGTTGTCGAAGGTGAGTCTGCCAAAACTGCAAAGGTGAAGGAGGCGGTCGCAGCAGACGAGGCTGTCGCCTCAGAGGCAGCTGCAAAGTCGGAGGCGCAGAAGGAGGAAGTTGAGGCAGACCTGCAAGAAGCAATGCCTGCCCTGATGGAGGCTCTTGGTGCGCTTGATACCTTATCTGCCAAGGATATCGGTGAGATCAAAGCAATGAAGAATCCACCTGGTCCTGTCAAGCTGGTCTTACAAGCCGTTTGCATCATGAAGGGCATCAAGCCAAATCGAGTGAAGGACGAGTCCGGCAAGATGGCTGAGGACTTCTGGGGGCCTTCTGTCAAGATGGTGGGCGAGTCCGACTTCCTCAGATCTTTGCAAACATTTGACAAGGACAACATACCCCCGGCCACAATCAAGAAAATCCAAACGTTTGTGCCCCTAGATGATTTCCAGCCCGCACGAGTCAAAAGTTGCAGCACGGCTGCCTGGGGCATTTGCATGTGGGTGAGGGCCATGGAGACGTATGACAGGGTGGCAAAGGTTGTGGGCCCAAAGAAAGAGGCTCTCGCAATTGCTGAGGCTGAGTATGCAGAGGTCATGGAGAAGCTGAATGAAAAGAGGGCTCAGCTTCAGAAAGTCCTGGATGAACTTGCTGAGCTCGAGGCCAAGCTAAACGGCTTGAATGCCGAGAAAGATGACCTAGCCTTTCAGGTGGACCTTTGCAAAAAGAAGCTGGACCGTGCTGAGACGCTGATCGAGTCTCTGGGGGGTGAGAAGACACGCTGGACACAGAACGCTGCAGACTTGTCAGTAGATTATGTCAACCTAACGGGGGATGTGATCGTCTGCAGCGGTTTGATCGCCTACCTTGGTGCATTCACACCAGACTTCAGGGAGAAGACGGTGAAGTCGTGGACAGAACAGTCCCTTGGAAAGCAAATTCCTGGAAAGGAAAAGGTCAGCTTGGAGGACTGTTTGGGAGAGCCAGTAAAGATCCGCAATTGGACCATTTGTGGGCTGCCAAATGATGCCTTCTCCATTGAGAATGGAATCATTATCGACAAGTCTCGCAGGTGGCCTCTTTGCATTGACCCTCAAGGGCAAGCAAACAAGTGGATCAAGAAGATGGAGGAAGCGAACAAGCTGGCTGTCAAGAAGTTTACAGACAGCGATTACATCAGACGCCTTGAGGGCTGCATTACTTATGGCAATCCTATGCTGGTTGAAAACATCCTCGAGGAGACAGATCCCGCCATCGAGCCCGTCCTTCTAAAGCAGACCTACAAGCAGGGAAACCGAATGATGCTGAAGCTGGGCGAGACTGTTCTCGAGTACAACAAGGACTTCAAGTTCTACCTGACCACAAAGCTCAGGAATCCTCATTATTTGCCTGAGATTGCCGTGAAGGTGACGCTGCTTAACTTCATGATCACAGTTGTGGGCCTTCAGGACTGACGCTGCCTGTCTTACTCGATCTTACTCGCAGGCATCGTGCTTTGATGATGCTTTTCTTTTTTTGGGTTCTCGCCAGGACCAGCTTCTGAACATTGTGGTTCAGGCGGAACGTCCGGAGCTAGCTGAGGACAAGGCGCGGCTAGTCATTGAAGGCGCCGAGAACAAGGCACAGCTGGAAGAGACGGAGAACAAAATCCTCCACGTCCTGCAGACCTCACAGGGCAATATTCTGGAAGACGAAACCGCAATCAACGTACTGAGCTCCAGCAAGGCCAGGCACTTGAATGTATATGCCATTAAAAAGAGTCGCCTTCCTCACATTTCTTCAGTTTGCTGCATTATCTCTGCCGCTTATGTGGCCAGGCCCTGTCCAACAAGATCGCGGCAAAGCAGGAGATTGCAGAGGAGACTGAGAAGCAGATTGACGAGGCTCGCCTGGGCTACGTGCCTGTGGCTTTCAAAACAGCCATTCTCTTCTTCTGCATCTCTGACCTGGCCAACATTGATCCGATGTATCAATACAGTCTGCCTTTCTTCGTCAGCCTTTTCCTGTCTGCAATAGACAAGGCAGAAAAGAGCGACGATCTCACAGTGCGCATTGAGAATTTGAATGACACTTTCCGCTACACTTTGTACTGCAATATTTGCCGAAGCTTGTTCGAGAAGCACAAAACCCTCTTCTCATTCCTGCTCTGCATGCGCCTGCTCCTGGCATCAGACGAGGCTGACTACGATGATTATCGCTTTTTGCTCACTGGGGGCGTGTCGCTGGAAGATCCCCCACCTCTTCCAGCCGCGTGGGTGCCAGACCGGTGCTGGGGAGAGCTATTTAGGCTGAACAAGAGCAAGGAATTTTACCAGGGCTTTCACGAGAAGTTTGCAGCAGAGCTGTCGGTGTGGAGGAAGGCTACTCATTTGCATTTTCATGCCGGTGTGATGAATAGCCTTCCGAATTTGCAGTGTCTACCTCAGGTCTATGACGATGTCAACCCTATGAAGCTCTTGAAAGATGCTGAGACGCGACCTAGCTCTATGGATGGCTTCAATGACTTCCAAGATTCTTGGCTTCTCCTGTATGATAGCAAAGCATGCCAAGCAGTCAGAACCGCTTGTATGACAGCACTCCCCGCGATCTAGGACTTGATGGTCCTTCGGTGTATCCGCCCAGACCGCGTGGTCCCTGCGGTGCTCGAGTTTGTCGCAGGCAAGTTGGGCGAGAAGTTCGTTAACCCTCCACCCTTCGACTTGGCGGGATCATATTCGGACTCGAATGCGGCTTAACTGGTTAGCACATGCAGGCAGCGTGTGCAGCACACACTCTGCACCAGTTGTGATGGTTCAGCGCATCTGGTTTCCGAGGCCATGTCTCCACTCATCTTCATCTTATCTCCTGGTGCAGACCCAGGAAGCAATCTGTACCGCTTTGCATCAGAGATGCTTGGCCAGCCCTAGCTGCCTGCAGACTTGCTCATCAGCACTTGCTCATTAGCAGGGGCTTGTGTTTCCCGCGTGCACAGTGTTTTGCTAAGGAAGAGCCGCGAGGTTGCATCCATCTCCCTCGGGCAAGGCCAGGGCCCAAAAGCCGAGCGGCTGATGGACATCGCCATGAAGGACAGCTTGTTAAGTCATTTGCCACCCAACCGTTTAGGCCGGTTAAGCCTTGAGCTGTGGCTTGATGAGATGTGCCACGCAATGCGTCTGTGTCATGCAGGATGGTGGATGGGTCCTGCTGCAGAACTGCCACCTGGCAACCTCCTGGATGCCCAGACTGGAGAGGCTATTGGACGAGAAGGACCCGAAGAAGGTACACAAGGATTTCCGCCTATGGCTGACGTCTTACCCGTCCAACAAGCCGCTTATTTGTAAAACTACGTAACTCGTGAAGACTGGCGCTTGATTCATGTTTGTGCTGCGCATAGAGGGAAGTCACACAGAAGCGGGTGTGGTTTGCGCTCAGGTTCCCTGTCGCGATCCTTCAGAATGGTGTGAAGATGACGAACGAAGCTCCGAAGGGCTTGCGAGCAAACATGACCGGCTCATACAACATGGACCCCATTAGCAATGAGGAGTTCTTTGAAGCATGTACGTGCGGACGGGAATTCAAGCGTTTGGCCTTCAATCTTTGTTTCTTCCACGCCGTCATTCAGGAACGCAGGCTCTTTGGTCCTCTAGGCTGGAATATTGCCTATGAGCTTCCTGCCTGCAGAAAGCATAATTATACAAAATGTGGCTCCCTCAGATTTCAGCCACTTTCACACTGATTTGATGCTACTAAGGTTCACTGAGAATGACTTGCGCATCTCAGTCCGACAGCTGCAAATGTTCTTGGATGAATATCCGAATGAGGCTCCAATCAAAGCGTTGAACTACCTCACGGGCGAGTGCAATTATGGTGGTCGTGTGACTGAGGCAATGGATCGGCGGCTCCTTGCCACTCTTCTGAAGAGTTACTACTGCAGTGAGGCTCTGGGGGATGGTTTCGTGCTCTACCAAGAAGAGGGTGGTCCAACATACACGCTGCCACCGGATGGTGGATATGAAGTGCATTTGGAGCACATCCGGAGCCTTCCGCTTGTGACGCCGCCTGGAGTATTCGGCTTCCACGAAAATGCCAATTTGACAAAGGAGATGGGGGAGACTTACAATATGATGAGGGAACTGTTGCTCACTGCAGGTTCCGGCAGCAGTGGCGGTGGCTCCTCTCCAGACGTCGTGGTCGGGGAGATTGCAAAAGATGTGCTGTCACGGCTGCCGCAGCCATGGGATGTCGCAAAGGTGCAGGAGAAGTACCCCACCCTGTATGAGGAAAGCATGAACACCGTGCTTGCACAAGAGCTGAAGCGTTTCAACGGATTATTGAAGGTCATACAGAACTCACTCAAGGACATCCAGAAGGCCGTCAAGGGCCTTCTCCTAATGAGCGCTGATCTGGAGACTGCATTCTTCGAGATTTTCGATGGCAAGACGCCGGCGATGTGGCTGAAGCATTCTTATCCATCCCTCAAGCCCCTGGGCGGTTACGTCAATGACTTGGTCGAGCGCCTGAAGTTCTTCCAGAAGTGGGTCGACAATGGGGCTCCTGTCATGTTCTGGTTCAGCGGCATCTATTTCACTCAGGCCTTCACGACAGGGGCCTCGCAAAATTTTGCGCGAAAGTATCAGATTCCGATTGACACTCTGACCTTTGACTTCTTTTATCCCAAGGAGCAGGAATTCACGGAGAAGCCCGATGACGGAGTGTACACGTATGGTTTATTCTTTGAGGCATGCCGGTGGAATTGGACAGATTGGAAGCTGGCAGAGTCCGAGCCGAAAGTGCTCTATGCCAGCGTGCCCTTAATTCACCTCATGCCATGTGACCACAGCTCAGCTTCTAAGAGCAATGGGTATAGCTGCGTAGCCTCTTGAAAAGCATGTAGCTAGCAAATTACGCGCCAGTCACCCTGCAGCAAGGAAAAGACCAAGATACGCGACTTCGCTCACTATGAGTGCCCGTGTTACAAAGTCTCAACGAGGAAGGGGGTGCTGTCTACTACGGGACATTCGACGAATTTCGTGATGCCAATCAAGATCATCAGTGATGTTGATCAATCCCACTGGATCAAGCGTGGTGTGGCAATGCTGACGTCATTGGACACGTAGATGACATTCAGTATGGCTGAGATCTGAGAGCGGCTGAATCGGTACTTAGGTTGGTTTGAGAGCAGCACCTTGGCGTATGCACCCGGCCAAGGGCGTCAGAAACATAAAATCGCAAGTTCTGGGGGTATGCGGCCAGAAGCCAGTGCCGGGGAGCGTTTCATTCAGTTTCACATCGTCTTTGCAAGGGGTCCAGCTCCACTTGCGGTTAGTGCACATTCGACCTGCCAGACTGCCCTCCGTTGTGCAGTGCTGGTGGTTCGATTTCAGGCCAGGCAGGCACAGTTGGAATTCGACAGCATTCAGGATGCAGGGTGAGGCCTAGGTCTGGTACAAGGAAGAATGATTTCCTGTGCCGGATGTGATCGACTCAAGCCGTGTGTGGCATAGACATGCTAGAGATGCGTCCCCTTTTTGATGGCTTCACCTAGTCTTTTACATCCTTCGTGTGGAGGGAGTATCGTGCAAGTGCAAAGCACGTAGGGCATGAGTTGTTTCATTAGTGTCAGCAGTCTCCCCGCAACCTGGGCTGGCTGCCTGACGGTATGTGTATTTTTATGCGGTACAGTAAAATGGCATGCAGGTGATTTGTGCTGCTAATGTGCTGTTGACTTGCCAGTAGCTCTTGCCTTTTCTGCACTTGAACTTGTCCGACAAGAGCGCAGTCAAAATCGCACACACAGACCAACCTCAGGTGCGCTTTCCATTTGAAAAGCCTGTCTTTGGATGTGTTGGCCGTTTTTGGCTGGGTGGCAGAGATGCTTGACAGCAGTTTCAAGCGTTGGAAGTACCCAACTTGGCAGGCTACAAGTTACAGTCCATGTCAAGCTGCAAAGGATGGTGCATCTCGGCGAATCTAGCGCCAATGCCGAAGCCTTACTTACCCCTACAGTACTGCTATCTGAGGAGTCATGACCTCTGCCTGACTCAGGTGCCCAGCGTCGCAATGTGGATGATGCTGCTGCAAGTTGCCAAGCTGTGGCGCTTCGTCGTACCGACCACTGTTGTGTTGCCGGGGTCTTAGCTGGCTGACAACTTGGTGCTAGCGGAGCCTAGCGGAGCTGGAGAGCGCACAAACATGTTCCCAGGGACAGCCGAGCGGACTCCTTCGCCAGAGGACTAGCGAGCTCGTTTTTTCTACTCGTTCTGATGTCGCATCTGGCCGGAGTTGTGTGCCTTGCCTGCATGGGTAGCCCCCACCAGCAGCCTACCTAGTAGGTGTGCAAATCACGTGTCCCCTTCATCCGGGAACAATGATCTCAGTGCCATCCCCGTGGGAGAAGCAGCAGATGTGTAAGCAACTTCCCAGTAGCAGTCTCAGCGTCCAGACTTGACTTGACGTCCTCAGAAATCACATTGAGTTCACATTCATTGCTGTTTCTGGGTCGGAGCAATCCTCTTTTGGTTGGCAGTCCTGCGACATGTCAGGACTGCAGGCTCCCCTTTTCTGCGAGCCTTGCAATCCGAGCTTTTCAGCAGTTGCAAGAAAAAAACATGAGACATCTCTATACAAAGGCCTCCACGCAGAACTCCCACCTTCCATTTCATCGGTTAGGCTCTATACTTTATGTTGTGTATAGCGAGTATGACACAACCAGCGTGGTCCAAGGCTTCTGGCTTTGGCAACGCAGGAACGGGCGGCAGCCAGCCAAAGTTGCACAACTCAATTTTGCACGCTCTGTTGATGCTGATCATCTTTCTGTTGTAGAGCACCCTGTGCCCAGGTTGGATCGACAATATGATAGCCGATGGCGAGACTTGCGTGGAACTATATACAGAGGCTTTTTATTTCAGTGCGCTCAGCCGCTTGCCACGCATTGAGAGCGCTGCGCGCTGGGCGGAGTGCTAGTTTTCGGAGCTTGTTCAGCTTGGCCCCTGTTTCTCAGGTGTCACCTCAGTGGGATACGGCTGCTGTGCTGCAAGCTTCTGAAGTCTGAGTGTTTGCCAATGCTGCTGTCGTTTTGAGGTGACGTCCTGGTAACTCCAGCGGAGAGGGGCCTGAATTCCATTTTGCTGATCCTCGGGCAGCTATTCGTTGCAAAGGCAGGACACAACTGCTCACGACATAAGCAAAACAGACAGGAATTGACCGATGAAACAGGTCTGTGCAGACGTGACCTGGCTGACATCCTTGCACAACATAGAGGAGACAAAGCACTTGGGCAGCACTGGGTACTTACAAAACTGTGCTCAAGGCGACACTGTCTGCCCGGCTGCTTCCACAAAGCGTGCCTCCCAGGAACCAGTCGCAGAAAGCACAGACATCTGTGGCGCTTCGTCACCTCCAGGCGGTCACTACGAAGAGCGGATGTTCACAGCTTTGAGGTTGATAATTATACCAGAGGTCTCTAAATTCATTTAGTCCACCACCAAGCCCAGCAGTCTGGTTGCGGGAGTGGATTTGTCAGGTGCCCGGATCGTTGGAGGAGCGAGCCTCTCGCCTACATTGAGGTCACGCAATTTTGATGGAAGCTGCTTCCAGATTGGTGTTGCTCAGGTATTGGCCTACCAAAGCTTTGTTCAGCACGTCCACAGGGAAGAAGATCTTGATCAACCCGCATTTCACGGCTTATCCACACCGCTCATTCAGGCTCTGTCCAGCTCACTGCCCTACATCTACCAGCATGTGGTTGATCTCCCCATCTGACCATTTTCTTTCTTGAGGAGCTTCGGCTGGCGGCCTACAGAAAGTTGATACTGAAGGCTCCCTTCCTCAGGGAGCAGAAAAAACATGCGGCCTGGACTGGAACAGACGACAATTCGTTCATGATGTCCTGGCTAGGCTTGGGGCAAAATGATACTTTGCAGATTAAGTCTTTAAGTCCCCATCTGGCAAACGTTTCTGCAGAACGGTTGCATTCGAGGTTATCTCCTTGATGGTTAATTCCTTGTCTGACCTGATTTACTTGCCCGCCGACTTCATTGTTTGCAGTGGTGCCTGAGCAGCAGAGATGCACCCAGGCTATTGCCTCAGAATCCGTGCTTGAACTTGTGATTGGCCTATAGGCGATACAGGCCGGGAGCTCTTCTTCATGCGCCGTGGCATGGCAGGCTGGGACCGTATGCCTCCAATTTAAATCCAATAATTTGGAGTCGCACGAAATGTCTTTGCTGAGGCGTCTACCCCAGTGGCCCAGAATGCCCGCCAGTCTGGGGCGAGTCCTCTGAAGTGGCCGACGCTTTGGAACAACTCAGAGTAAGTTGCCTTTATGCTGCTTAAGCTTTATTGCATGCAACCAGTGCCAGCTTCAGGAATATACAGCTGGGAAGTATTTCGGCGAGCTCGGGATGTTGACGGCGCGGCCAAGAGCGGCATGGATCATGGCCAAGACCTACTGTGTCCTCTCGGTGCCTCACCTTGCGACTGTTTGCAGTCTTTGCGGGTCTTGTTCATGAGGACGGCTGTTTAGCCTGTTTCAAGGTGCTGCCCTACCAGACCGTGGAGATCATGCGGGACGAGTACCCGGAGGCTTGTTAACTGGAATTGTTTCTCTCCACCAACAAATTAGCCGATTTGCCACGACATTTCCACTTGCTGCGTGCATCGTCAAGGGTCCTTGCTATGCGCAGCAAGCGCAAGCACAGCCCAGCTAGCTGGAACGGCACTGAGCACTCGCTTGCCAAGGCCTTCACAACCTTGGTGCAGTCAATGGTGCGTGTCTTCAAGCTAGAGTCTGCCGCCTAGCTCTTGCGCTTCATCTGGCTTCAACACAAAAAGAAGATGTGGCAGCATAAGGCATGTCTCCCCAAAATGGCATCTTTCCGACGTACTGTGACCCAAGGCCGTCGACCACATGGCAAAACGTTGCTGAGCGACTGCTACGGAATCTCACTGTGAGCTCTTAGTTTTCTTGGGATCTGGGTCTTTAACAACTTGGCCCGCGGTAACTTGGCAATGCCGAAGACACTGTGCGGAAGTGGCTGAGGAAAGTGAAAGTCCTCAGCACAGAGGAAGCCTTCGAGTGGTTCTGTGAGCAGGGGAATGGTCCGGACGTGTGGCTTGGCTGCAGTCACCAGCTGAGCGCGTTGATGGGTGCTGTTCCCGTTTTGCTGAGGATGCCAGGTGAGGAGCCCATTTTGAAGGCCAAGTCCTTCGAGTGGGTGCTGAAGTTTTTGGGAGTCCCAGGCTTAGCGCAAACCATAGTAATATTGAACGTATTGCCTGGTCGCCCTCGGGTGCCATGTCAGCACTCCTGTACTGAGGTAAATGAGGCCGATCGAATGATCCTGTGGGCAGAAATGGATGCCGACAACACGGGGCAGGTGTCGCGGCAGGAGTTCGAGGAGCCCGCAGGGAGTTTTAGATTTTGAGACTTTAAAGGATGTCAGGCGCAAAGGTCAGCACTGGTGCAGGTGCTGCTTGCATAGCTCAGATGCCAGGAGAAGTTGGACATTGACTGGGTGCTTGAGAAGCAAGCCAAGGCACTGCACCTGTCATCGAGAGAGCCAGAGGGAAACTTGATGTGCATTGAAGGGCAACCATCTTGATAGGGCTTCTGCTCGTAATTGTAGATTGTTGGCTTTGGATGCCGTGCCAAGCTTGAAGTATAGGGGAACAGAGGCCTGCCAGACCTCACAGCAATTAGCGAGAAACAAACGCGGAGGAACCCCTACGCAGGGCGCTAGTCAGGCCTGAGGAGCTCACAGGGACATTCGCTACAAGCTGAAGAGTGTGCAGGAATGCAATAAAGATACGTCAAATTGAACATGGCAGCATGGACAAGCGACATCAAGAATGCATCGCAAGCTTAAATGAAAAGCAGGGTTTCCTTGACGCATGTAATTTCACCCCCTTACGCCAAACACGCAACAGCGAATAACAGCGCTGAGTTCAGAGCCCATAAGTATTGCAGCAAAACGGGCTCGGGCTTTGCAGGGCCGTGGCTCCACACGCCTGGTCATGTGAATTCGTATGAAATCGTAAGATGGCAGGCGCAGGCTGAGGCAAGCTCTCTGCTACGGAAGTCTGGAGCTTAGCTCTTCGCTGCGCAATCTCAGCGTCGTGGAATTTGATGCGCCGTTCGCCTGCTTACGTGCCTGAGGTCGAATAGTATGGTCACTTCTCCCAGTGCCGGCTCCAGCAATCAGCCGTCCAGGTCTCAGAACCATTGCGCCTCACTTGCTGTCCATCAAGAGGACTTGTGGCAAGGTCACGAAGGCATACTGAGACACAAGTTGAAGATCTTCTCTAGAGTAACACCTCTGTTGACAATCGGGCATGCTCGAGAATCTCTGCAAAGCATTAAGGAGATTCCGCCCGTCAAAGGCGCTTCTGCTGTATTGCTTTCTTTTGCTTCAGTTCTTCTGCCAGCATATTCCCTGAGGGTTATATAGCGATAGAAGTTTTGCAGGATCGCTTGCCCTCTGGCGACGGCACGAGCAAGGAGGAGATTCATGATCTGCTTCGAGATACCGTGCGCCAGATTGCAGCCGCCTGCCCGCATTGCTGCAGCATCATGCTTTTTCTGATGTCCAATCAAGCACGGACATCTGCTGACTGCCCTGTTGTGTGTTGGCTGCTTGTCGGTCTTACCTCAAAGGATGAGTATTACTCGACGATGGGACCCAAGCGGAGAGGCTCCTCGCATTCTGGCAGCCACCTGTCAGCAAGCCAGATTTCGACCAGAAAGTCAATGATCTGTAGCCTCTTGACTCTTGAGGTATGCGGGCGACCAATAGTGGTGCATCTTGGCCATAAGAGCCACTCTTGTGAAATTGCTCGTGCCACTCCGCCAGTGTCCATAAGGCGTACCACACACACTCGCAGTAGCGGCTGCTCGGCTTTGCACTTCTTGCTTTGGCTGACAGCCCTGCTGGTGCGTGAGGGATGGGGCAAACGACAGAAATTGAGCTCAACGGCGTGCAGCTGAGGCGACAGATCCAGAAGCGACCGCTTTGAAGGATTGGTCAAGCTTATGTTGCTAATGATGACCTGGCAATACCTCCCGCGATTCAGCACCCCAGGTCAGGCAAGCTGTCACATGTGCCAGTTACATGCAATTTCAAATCACGCAGGGATTCTTGAACGTCATTTACAAGGAAGGCCAACAGCTCTCTTGACCTGTGGCGGTGGTTGGGGGCGCCATGGTTTGTGATTTGTCTCACCAGCTCATGCACTCAGCGAGTGTGCGGAAAACCCGTGCACAGCCCCACTCCGTGATGAACAATGCCAGTCGCATTTCGAAGTCTACCTGATATCACACTTCGAAGCGCAGTGACATGTTGCACGGAAACGTGAGTTAAACGGCATGACCTGTTTGAAGGGGTTTCTCCAGCTGTGGCCAGCTATGTCGTTGGGTGACAGGGCCTTCCCGGTTTCACAAGTCTTATGCCATGTCTGATACCTGGTGGAAGCCAGCACGGCACATTTTCCGAAAGGACTGGATAAAGTTTGGGATGTATTTGGTGCCACTTGCAGGTTTCCCCGTGGTGAAGGTTAGCTAAATTCAAATCCGACCCGCCGGAATGGAGCGCCTTCTCCTCTCCGGGGAAGCGCCAGCGTCCGGCATTTGCAGATATCGCAGGACACTGCAGAGTCAGCAAGCCTAATACTAAAGGAGACTGGGAGGGCTTGCCCTGTTTCGTAGCACAGTCACAGGGGCAGCCAGCGCTGTCTGCAAAGGCCGCCGTGCCAGCTCTTCGCTTCATCCAGGCTAGGTCATGTAACATCTTGTGTTGATCATGGCCAACAGCTGGCAGTCATGTAGTCTTAGCAGCAGCTAGCTCTTGCTCCGTGAACCTGCCGATTCGAGATACCACGGTATGACATGCTATGCTTCAAGCCCCTACAACGGCAGATTCAGGGGCATATTGCACCGCGATGATTCATTGCTACTCAGTACTGAGTGGCAAAGATCGCAGCCACAATCGTGACAGCGCCGATCAGCGCCTAAAAGATTCTTGCACGATTTTTTCCATGACCCTGCAACAGGCACGCGCAACATCAAACATTTCAGTGTGCTTGTGCAGGTTGCCCCAATTGCGATGGATGCTTGGTGGATGTGCTGGACGGTGTTCAAACTGCCTGGCTGAGAGTTTAGAAAAGTGTGTCAAATCTGGAAAGGGCTGCGTCGAGTCATAGGACTGCTGTGCAGGCTGAGCGGGCACAGGCAACGCTAGATTCCAAGGAAGAGAGAAGTGAATCCAAGGCTGTTGCTCAGTTCTACCATGGCAGCTATTGACGTGATTCATGCTTGGTACTGGAGGCCTCAAAGCCCACCTTGTCAAAGGAAAGCCGGCGGCTTGCAGAGCTGCAACGCGCAATGCTACCTTTTCAGTTGAAACCCTCTGACAGCCCAGGCCCAGATGTTCGGACGGTAGCTCGAGTGGTCACAGTTGAGAAGGAAAAAGAAAAGGTCGCCACCAACGACGCAAACGAGAGTGACTGGAAGGACAAGTGCATGCTACTTGAGGACGTGTCTTGGCTGCATGCTGGAACTGATTCTGGGGTCACGATCGGAGCCTACTTTTGGCGAGCGCTTGCTTCCTGAGGAGAAGGTGGACTTGGAGAACAAGATTGCAGAGTTGAACCAACAGGTCCGATTCCTGTTCAGGCCACAATCAGCAGCGGCATGTGCGGCGTCATGTAAAGCTGAGGTCACGGTGCTAGCAGAGAAGCTTCAAGAAGTGGGAGGTCTGGCTTTGATGTGTTTTAGGCCCCCTGAGGGCAACGATTTGACAACATATGTTGTCGAATGCCTTTGTGCTCTGTTTGCCTTGTTGTTTCACGGGCAACGGAGTCCAGGAGAGCAGGCCATACGCGAGGTGCAAGAAAAAATCAAGCTGATGCTCAGCTGCACTGGAATTAAGAACCCCCGTTTTGTGTTTGGCACGGGCGCCCTGATTGTGAAGCAAAGGAGCCCTGTCAGAAAAAAGAAGAAGAAGCAACGGGTCCGTGGCCACGTCTTGACTGCCGAGCACAGCTTGGAGATGCGTTTAAGTTATCGATTGTTTTTGCTTGACAGGGGTGGATTCTATTCTAGGATAGCAAAGGTTTGTGGGAAGGCAAGCTCAAAAGTCTAACGCGGATCTTTCACAGGCTAGCCACACACTGCTTGCTGTGGCATTTGTTGTGACAGCAAGCTGCGCGCAACCTGGCGGCCTGCTGCGAAGACGGTTCTAGATTTTAGCGGGAAAGGGAAGAACAAATGCATACTTAGCACTGGAGGATGAATGCATACTGCAGAACTGGGGCTGACCTTGGTAAGCAGCAAGTGTCTCACGAGCCCGGCGCTCTAGACGGCATAGCTGCAGCGCCTGTCGCGTGTGCCTCGCGGCCAGGCCTATCAGCGTCTGTACGAGGACGCCCAGCCAGAGTCCTACTTGCAGCCGTCTTTTTGCAGAACCGAACATGAACAACATCCGGAAGGATGAACAAAGTCTGGCTGAGGCGACGGATCATCAATATGCGGGTTCAGGCCAAGTCTGCGCGGCACTGAGATTTGCCATCGGGTTTCGCACCTGCTTTCTCCGGGAGCAGGAACAAGAGAGCCTAAAGATGACATTCGCTGGCTTGGATGGTGTCATGATTTGGCTCAGTTGGCAGAAGAACAAGAGAAGGAGATCGGCCAGTGGCGAAAGACAGCACGCCTGTCTGGGTTTTGAGCATGGAGGAAGCCCTGCTCGACAGCTGTCAAGCCAGGTGGTGGGAGAGAAGTCTATCAAGATCGCAACCGGCCAAGATTGTGACGCCGCTTGTTGCTTCTGAATTCGCAGAGCTTCTTTCCACATATTACTTCCTGTCCATGCCAAGATCGAAAATATCAGCAAGATGCACAAAGCCGTCAGCACCGCCCAGCGACGCCTGACGCATGCGATGCGGAAGCTTCAGGTCTTGCAAGGCGGCAGCTGGATGTTGATGTTTGCATGCCAGCATCCTGAGGCTGCAGTTTCAGGTTGAGAACCTGAACCAGGGCTTCGAGGACGGCCAGGACAGCCAGGAGCTACCTCTGGAGGACACTGCTTCAGTCCGGGATTGTGACTGTATGTCACTGTTGTTTCCAGATGCACATGTGAGCCACCCCTGGAGGACAGCCAGGACACTCAGGACACGCAGGATAGCAACGAGGCTGCCAGGGAGGAGATGCACTCCGTTTGGTCCTGGCCTGAGCTTGCACGCTAAACGAAGATGAGCACAGTGTGTAGCAAAAGATTACGGGAGCCTCGCAACCCTGCAGGGATGATGATGACGAAGAAGAGGATGAGGAGGGTGAGCTGAGCCCCCTCCCCCTTTCCTTGAACCTACCAAAGAGCTCTCAGTCTCGAGCTGGTCAAGGCTCACGCATGAAGCCAAAGCACATGCCCAGAGGCAGCCGATTTTTTTGAGCGAGGCTCCTCCGGCAGCTTCATGAAGCGCTTCAGCTTTGGGGTCACAGCGGCATGTTTGATCTCCTAGTGTCGTGCCTTGCTTGCCTCCTGGTTACCTTGCAACATGGCGCCCGTTTCAAGCGCCTAGATCTCCAAGCTTGAGGCGTAAGGACATTGCCATTGCTGACTTACATCAGTCAACACATTTGCTCAGCAGAGACAAACCTGCACAGTTTGGAGCAGACTGTAGAAGCCCGTCGTTCACCTTAAGATGCTGGCTGGCCAGCCTTGATGAGCAGGCGAGGTGAACTGTTGCCTGAAAGAAACCAAAGCGCAGCATGTAGGCCCCAGATTATGCTAGGTATTGCTGCTGCTGTTTCGCGCGCTGGACAGACTCCGACTCCAGCAGCTCATCCGAGGACTTCAGCATTTTCTGCCTTAGCGCAGGTGGAGAACCGGCCTCCCAAGAGCACATATATGTGTGGAGGACATTGAGAGAATCTGACAGCCTGTAATATGCGTGGCCAGGAGATCATCAGCGATGATGAGGCGGACTACCTGTACTTCCCTCCAAAGACGTATGAAAAGACAGCTCCTCGCTCTGAGAGAGGCGGATCCCAAGCTGCTCTAATTCAAGACAGACACACTCGCTTCCCTGACCATGTTTTCCAGGCACAACTGGGGACGTTGCGAATGGAGAAGTGAGGCTTCCTCCACCCATCATCAGTGCATCCAAATCGTGCCTCAGCATGCATGGGGGCGGTCATTTCTCTCTTTGTCACTTTAAGCAGGAATGTCCCCGTTCATGTGGCATGGTCATAGGGGTAGGCAACCACCTTCCTTTAGAGATTTTAATTTGCGCGCACCGTTTCGCGTCGACTAGTGTTCAGTTGTTGGTTCTAGTTTGCTTTTGGTGCCTGGGCTGGGTACGTGTTTCTGGGACTGCTAACATGATGGTGCAAGCTTGCTGAGCCGCTGCTGTTGTTCTTGGCTTGAATCCCAAAAAGGGTCGGCTGGAAGTGCCCATGCCGTGCCAGGCTGAAAACATTGGATGCCAGTCCAGTGGTAACCTTTCAGTTGCTCGGCCCTGCTCGGCGTCTCATCCAAAGTGCACCGCGATGCCACACGCAGGCTTTGCCCCAAGCTTTGCAGCAGTTGTGCTTTGACTGAGGAAGAAGCCAGGTGCCGCCCCAGGAGCGGAGAAATGATCGTGCTCGATGCGTGGGCTCTGGCCAGAAACATTTTGCTGAGAGACACAGCTAGCTGCCAACAGAGCAAAACCTGCTTCCGTTTTGTCCGCGTGCTACGCACGAAGTCATGTAAAAAAAAACGCACGCTGCATCTTGAAGGAGCTTCTTTGACTTTCCCGTTGTCGAATGTAACCTTGCAGCTTGTTTTGCCATGGTTGTGCCAGGATGAAAAATTCGGGTCTGAGCCCACTCCCTTGTTCTGGAAGCAAGACTTGGCTGAGTGCAATGCTTCGATCTCAAGTCCAGTCAAACCGAGACACGACATCTTTGGCGACAACTCTGCTGAAGTTGAAGTGCTCAACGCAGAGTCTGGCACTCAAGCAGCCAACTGTGGAGTGGACTCTTATCATTACCCGACCGGGTGGTTTAACCACCTGAGACAAGTAGTCCTTTGATCGGCTGCCCATTGGCTCAAAGCACGGTGCTTCAGTCATGGACCTTTGCTGCGTTTGTAATGACCTTCGTCCCCGCGAGGCTCGCTACTGAAACTTGAAATCAACAACCCCTCAAGTGTTTCGGAGGGCTTCGGCAACTCAAATCTGGAGACCGATGGCCCATCAAGGCCAAGCTGGTGTGGCAAGGGAAGTGCTTGCCCTGCACAGCACCGTTTGCAGGAAGCAGCGGCCGGAGTTCAAGCAAAGCGAGGTAGCTTTGGAGCGCTCTGCTCGCCCTCCCCGCTGGTTTTGCTGCAGGCCAGGCTGGACATACCTTGCGGTGACTGCCACTGTGTTTCTGGTACAGGCGCGCGCCAAAGCTGCGGCAGCCGGAGAACAACAGCGCAGCAGCTTGGGATGCAGTGGTCTTGGCTGTTGTTGGAGTATCCTCAGCCTACATATTCACTCGAGCTTCAGTACGAAGTCACAACATTCCTGCCCAACTCCAACTTTGCCTTTCCGCAAGCTAGTCAAGCGGAAAGCCCTTTTGACAGTGCCTGATTGGCACTAGATGCTGAATTCTTCAACTTGTCCCTCAGGCGCTGGGCGTCCTAAAGCTTGGGTGCTTCCTCAGTCTCAGGTATGCCTGGTCTTGCAGTCTGATATGCCAAAATACGTCTTCGCATTCTGTAGCGGCAGCGTCAGGGTTGCGCGGTGGCAGAGCGCGCTGGCTCCAGATGGCCCTTCGAATAGATTCTGATTTGCTAGCCAAGGAAGAAGCTTGGCAATTGGGCTATGGACGCTTCAAATACTGCGGGCTGCGTGAAGATCCTTTTGGGAAGCCCCCTGATTTGCAGGCAAATTCTCTGCAAAACAAAATTAGAACAAGCAGTTGGGGTGTCAGCTTGTGTCTTGCAAACAAGGCAGGCTTGCTGTGTTGCTGCGCTGTGTCACAGGCTCCAGCGGCGCTCGCAAGACTTCCTTTGCCTGATGTAGATGCTAGAGAGCTGCAAGGCTGGAGTGGAGCTTCAAATTGCGGATTTGTTCAGCAATGCATGTCTGGCCAGTCTCAGGCGTCAGGGAGCTACAAAGGCGCGTTTCAGACATCGCTTCGGTGGCGCTTCGTTCTGACTTCTGCACCCTCCTCCGATGCTCGGCGGAATGTGCCACGTCTGTATCATCTCAGCTGCAAGAGCGGCTTTGCAGCCTAGGTTTTTTCCAGGAAGGCCAAGGGGATGTGGGCCGGGCAGAAGCCTGCTTTCGAGAAGCTGCTGCCTGGCCGAACCATGCAAAGTGAGAACAGTGACTGCAAACTGCCACATTCTACGTAGAAAAGCTTCACCTAGGTAGAATGGCAGAAGAAGCATGACGTGCCAAGAGCCCTGACTCACTGGAATTTGGCGCTCTTTGAGCGTTGCCTTGCACCATGGTGGCCGACGGGTGGATTTTTAGGTGCGCCAAGCAGCCATTGAGCGCAGCACAGTGCATTTCGTGCCTGACAAAAACTAGCTTGCCGCCTTGTCGGCCCGGACAGCTTTGAACTTGCCCTTGTAGTCCTGGGGAAGGTAGAGGATGCAGAACATTAGTCCCAGTTGGATCTCTGTGTGTTTGGTTTCGGCATGCAGTGCCTTGACAGCCTTGAGTCTTGACCTCTGTGTTGCTTCCGCCTTCCTGCTTGGCAAGAATCTCTGTGCAGGCCTTGGATTCGAGGGGGAGCCTGTGGCCCTGGAGCCTTTGATCTCAAATGGATTCAGATCCCTTTCATTTGCTGCCTGCTTCACGGGCGCTCTGAGGAGCGAATCGGCTGTGCGGACTGGACGGCCTTGCACGACAACGTCCCTTATGACGTTCTTCAGATGCCAGGCTTTGAATTTGTCCCTTAATGTATTCACTGCATCGAGACTGCCTGACTCATGCCGTTGAAATGGAGCTGGAAATCAGCATTATTTACTTCGAGCATCCCCACCCTAAAGCCATCATTCCATTGCACAAGAAGTGTACATAACGTTTCCCTGCCCACTGTCAACTGTCTTCCTTGCAGCACTGCAAATGCGCTGCAAGAATATTGATACTCTGCTGTCGTGCACTCCAAGGATACTCTGCGCTTGGGCACTGCAGGGATACTTTTCGGTCGGGTCCTGCAGGGATGTTTGGTGGTTGGACACTTGGGCACTGCAGGGATACTTTGCAGTCGGGCACTGCAGGGATATTTTGCGGTTGGGCACTGCGTGGATACGTAGTGGTTGAGCACTGCAGGGATAGTTTGCGGTTGGGCAGTGTGAGGATACTCTGCGGTTGGGCATTGCAGGGATATTTGGTGGTTGGGCACTGCAGGGATACTTGGTGGTTGGTCACTAAAGTCAGCTTCCNNTCAGGCGAGGACAACATCTACTTTAAAGTCTAACAACCCCACTGCGAGGGTGGGGAATTAAGGAAAATGGACATCGTGCACTGCTTGCGCACTTTGGCCGGCGTCGAGGAGGCCTGCGATGCATCTCAAGGACATGGCTGGTCAAGAGTTTCCACGTCCAAGAGTGTGACAGGACAGCCTTCGCAGGAACGTTCCTTTTGTGAACGCGACGCTGATAGAGGACTTGCAGGGCATTAGCCACCTGCCGCAAAGTTCATCGCGTGAAGCATCAGGTCATGAAGTGGCCTGTGAATTGGGTTTGTCCGGGTGTTTGAACCAGGCTGGCGCACCTTCAGCCCCCGCACGCTGCAAGCCTTGGGAGCGATCCTGAAGTCCAGGAATCACACAGTGCCCAGATCTGCGCGCCGAGCTACTTGTCCCCATGGGAAGTGATATGGGCCCTCTTTGGAACCACGCTGCTGTCCATGCCAAGCATGTGGTATGACTTGATTGCATGCAAGGTGCTTATCATCAACGCGCCTGCAGCCTTTGCAGCTGTGTGGAACACCCTCAAACACATTCTCGTGATTTGGCGGACCTCCGATTAATATGGGTCGAGGAGAAGTGGTGGTTGATCGGAACTGTTTGTCAATCCCCGGCCTTAAGGTAAACCCGCACACGGCCTCATTGATGCAAATAGCCAGTGCAGAGGAGTCCCTCAAGGTATGGTGCAATTGCTGGCATGGTGTATGCTCACATATGGACTGAAGCAGGTGCTCCGTCAGCATATGGACGATTCCATCATCCCGGAATACCTTGGCGGGACGAGGACTTTCGGCGTCTGTCTTGTTCACCAGTTTGGGATGTGCTTTAGGGACGAGACTGGACGCTTGCATTGCTGTGCAAGAATGGATGAGGATTTTTTGCTGCTGGCATGGCCCTCCCGGTAGGCTCCAAAATAGCAGGAGCATCAGTGGTGATCCAGAATGTCGTTCACTACTGGCTCCAGGGGGCACCCCACCGGAGGTTGGACTATGAAGGGGTCTCGCAAGATCCAGTTGCAGCCAGCTCGCTCTGCAAGGCAGTTTTTGCACATATACGGCGCCTGAACCAATCTTCCTAGACGAAGGTGCTCCGGAGTGCTGAGCTGCAGCTGCACTAGCAGCAATTTAAGATTCGAAAATGTATGCAGTCTAATTATGTCCCGTGTTCTGTCGTCAAATTATTCTATCCCTGCAGGGTGCCTAGGGCAAGTAATGAAAGTAGCAACAGGAGCAACATAAACCGTGGCTCCAGCATCAGAAGTTCTGAACGCGAATAACACCAGTAACTTCTTCTCAGATTCATCAGCTCCAGAGCTTTTTCACACAAGGCTGGAAACGATGTGCTGCAACAGTGTTTGGGTAGGATGAGCCTATTTCATTTTTATGGCAGTGAGGCAGTCAGATCCTCAATGATAATAATGATCCGTCTTTCGGGCCACAGGCAGAGTTGCCATCTCCTGGTAGGGTTTCACCTAGGCCCAAGGCGATCTCACAGGTGATTTTGTAGGATGCCCGGTTTTGGTCCTCTTGCACAGGCCGGAACATTCATGAACTAGGAGGCAGTTGGGCAGGACCAGGGAACCAGGCTTTGCATTAGGTTTAGGTGCCTTGGGTTGGGGCAAGTTCAGCGACATGGCAACATGTCCTGACCCAGTGGCTGTGTCTTCAGGTGTTAAAAGCTGAGCGGCTGTAATGCCGTTTGATCACCTGCTGGTTTCGGTCACTCTTCAACCTTCTGGCGAAGCTGCAGGTTGAAGGTGCGCCCAGCTCGCGGCACGGAAAACGGTCCGGGTGAATTTGTTTTCTTGCATTTGCCGCGAGACTTGGGACAGGAGCCTCGCCTTCTCTGTCATCTAACTTTTATCACTCTAGATTTAAGATGCTGCATGATAGGGTCGATGCATCTCTAAAGCATGCGGCTGAGGCTTTCCAAGAAAGAACGCCAGTGCCAGATGCTTCGGAACGAGCTTGCATCGCCCGGGCACTTGGTGCCCGCTTTACGCGGAGACTCTCTTCGAGGGACTAGCCGTTGGTGAGGCTAAAACGCATGCTCAACCTGGGGGCAGATGATGTGTCCGCCCGGCATGTCGCCCGCAAGTCTGCTTCCCGAACAAGTCGTGAAAGGTATGTCACACTGGGTTTTACAGACTGCAAGATGACAGAAGGGAAGAGCCGCGAGCCGGCTTGACAATGAGGCTGACGGTTCAGTACACCATTCGCTCTTACTTCGGCTCGATTTCTGACATCACTTGTCAAAGTATTCCCGCACACATGTTTTTGAATCCACTTGTGCTTAGCAGGTTTGTGTTCTGCCAGTAATGTAGGCCTCTAGCAGCTTTGCTTTTAGGACGCGGGGTCTGTTAGTTTAGTTTAGTACCGCCATGACCAGCCGTCATGGATCCGACTTCACCCTTTGCAAAGCAAGGGTTTGATGTCAACAGGCACGGGAGCCATGTGAAAGTCCGCTGTTGCCGCTCAGACCTTGCCTTGCCTTTGAAGGATAGTATGTGGCGGCTGGTTTGGTGGGCTGCTGCTGTTGTTGTCTGTGGATGCTTGGATTCAGATAATCCGTTTTTTGTGCCAAATGCCTTTCAGACGCTCACCACTTGTTTGGACCATTTAAGGCCTCTGCTGCGCCTCTGCTTTTTGTACCGCTCTGGGCCAGCGTTCCGTCTGACCAGCTTCTGCGATGGAAGCCTTTACCCGGACGTCCCGCACCATCAACGTGACTTGGCTGGCCCAAAGCCTTTGTGGGTTTTGCATGGAAAGAAGTAGCAATCTAGGAACATGCAGGGGGATTGAACTCCTGCTCTGTTGACGCTTGTGACAGTCTTCTGGAGGACTGCCACTCTGTTCCACTTCGATTTTGTACGACCGGAATGGACCGGCTCCACCGCTCATGCAACTCGGTGACATGTAGACCCATTGTCTCCATTTGAAGCGCACCAGAGCTTGAGACCTTGCAGTCGCCTAATGGTCTGGTTCTCGAGGTTCTTATGGGTCTCAGATCTGGGGAGTCTGGGGAGCTCTCAGCTTTGTTGTGACTCCAAAGCATAAGTCATAAATCCCCCAAACTCTCAAACGCCTAAACTCGACCACCGCTTTCGATCCCCCTGCAACCTCTGAGGGCTACCAGCGGAAACGCACACTAAATACACCCACAACTCAAAAGACCTGTAGCTTCTCATGTTTCTTTCGCGCCAGTCACAGCACTGGATCTGGACCGGACATTCTTTCCTGTGCCTGCACTGCTGTGCGATGCGCGTGTCTAAACCCTCCTAAAACCCCAAAGCCTTTCAACCTGTTATATCTTAAAACCGCTAGATTCCCAAGAGGCCGGATGGATACAGTGAATCCCCAAAAACATGTAATCACAAGTGATTTGGCGCGTCTCCCAAACAAATGGCGTTCTGCGAGGCATCCAGGAGGATAACCAGTTAAGTGATGCGGTATTTAGTCACAGGTGCTAGAATTTGTAATCGCAAGTGACGGATTCCTAAAGTGCCGGGTGACGGATTCTGATGTCGCAAGTGAAGGTGGCCGCTGGGCCTCTGACCAGAAACTTACCATTTTACCAATGAAAAGCAGGGTTGAGCTTTAACATTATTGCGCCATGCCCCCTCCATCCACAGCAGGAAGCGACGTCCTTGAAAGG
This sequence comes from Symbiodinium pilosum, assembly GCA_905231905.1. Lineage (NCBI taxonomy): Eukaryota > Dinophyceae > Suessiales > Symbiodiniaceae > Symbiodinium > Symbiodinium pilosum. The sequence goes on along the minus strand of CAJNIZ010045660.1, from coordinate 6,001 downwards.
GTTTGAGGCACATTCATGGCACATCTTCATGAGGCAAGCAAAGACTCACATGCATCGTAAGTTGGGTGACGAACTGACATGACACAAGTCCACCACTCGGGGGTCAAGGTCTGGCTGCAAGGTGCCCTGAATCAAATCACTTCTGTGGACTGTTTCGTGACTTTGATTAATGCCGCCATCAGGTAGTCGGGCTTTCTTGGCGAGAGTTCTGCAGCTCGGAGTACTCTGCAGGCAAGCTGGCTAAGTCATCCTTGTCGGACTTGCCATCGACTTTGAGCTTTGCAGGTTCCGCTGAAGCTGTTGCAGTGGCAGCAGCTCTTATCGAAGGGAGCCCGTTCGTGCCAGATCCCATGGAGGCTGATGAGCAAGTTTGCATCTGGGTCGGGCCCCACAGAGCTTTCGGAAAGTGCTGCAAGTGAAGCCTCCCATTTATGTGAAATTAGGTTACAGCTGCAGCCTGGCTTGGTGTACTGGGAGTTCTGACGATTTGCGGAGCAGACCTTCTTATCTTCCTGGCCGCATTGATGCTTGACTGCCAAAAACTGCCAGGAACAGTCTCAGGTGTGCTCGCATGTGCTCGCTGAGTCTCCGATCGATCCTCCTCCTCCTGTTGGGTGGGTTCCTGGCTCTTTGCAGCGCTTCATCGCTTCTCTTGGCGGGGGCCCTGGGCTCTGGAATCGAGCAATTCGATGTAATAGCCCTGGTTTTGCACTTGTGTCAGGCATTGGGGGCATTGCTAGTGACGGAGCCTCGAGGCTTGGGGACAGCACCAGGTTTCTTGGCAGCAATGCAGGTCCGAGGCTGTGCGGTGTGTGTGCACCTTGGCCGGCTGCGGGAGGAAGCTGCAGCAATGTGCAACAGGTGTTTTCTTCCTCTCGGGCTCTGTTTTTGCTGCCTTCTTGGGAGCGGAGCGCTTACCTTCAGCATTGCATGCAAGAGAAGCCTTGCCCTTGATGGAGATGTGCAGAGCTGGTTCTGGGTCAGCCAAGACTGCGTCATCATCATGAGCTATTCGGAACGACCCGTTTTAATCCCATTCCCGCATTCACGTATGCCGAATCAGGTCCCTCTTAGAGCCCTAGACCTCATCCGCTGGTGCTGAGACGACGATGGCGCTGTATCAGGCTTCGAAAGCCACACCCACCAGATTGCACGACGAGAAACCAAAGTGGAAGGAGCTTTCTCGACAGCATTTTGCCAGTCAGTGTCCAAGCATGGAGCGTGCGCCATCGCATTGCAGTGTGCAGCGGATTGCTGTGGAAGGAGGAGACTGAAGGCTTAAGCGAGGAGGAGGCCGAAGGGTTGAGACGGGATGAGATCACTGAAGGCTTCACTCCTCCCTGCGCCCTTGCAGGAGCGGGCTCGGATTCAGCAAGCGCTGGTGGAGTGCGTCGATAACCTGTACGACATACCTCGTCTGGACAATGCCTGTGGGGGAGGGCGGTAGGTTCCTACTCAGCACTATTTGCCAAGCATTGCGCGTGCCCGTATCTTGTGAAGGTTGGGTAGGTCGCGGTGATGCTTTCCCAAAGCGACATCGATTGTGGACGATTTGATTAATGTAGAGACGTAGCAAGGTCAGAGGGCATGATCCATGAACGTCTGCAATCAGAAAACTACATCGCAGGGCGTTTTAATTCCAAAGCGCATGCAGCTGCTACCAGAGTTCAGACGGCGTCGCCGCGACGCGAGGGGCAGAGGTCTTAGATGTCCATGGTAGAACAGAACAACCCGGGGCAGCCGAACTGGGCTTCTTTTTAGACTTTGGTCCGAGCTTCCTCGCAAAGAAGCAAGCACGCCAATGATCAAATCTTCAACATGCTACGTGCTACACTTTCCTAGCTATCTATCCGCCTTGGGGTTTGGACCTGCGTGCGCTGCTTGGACAGTTTGCTGAAGCATGACGGGGGGGAGCGATAGAGGTCACAACTGGCCAGCGATCAAACATTCTCATTTGCAGGACAGATACCGCGTGTCCCTGCGAATTCTGGAGGAGTGTAACATACAGGACGAGCATGCAGCCAGATTGAAATTGAGCTGGGACTCTGATTGTAGCTTACAGTGTCCCCTGAGGTTGTTTAATTGCTATGGGATCTGCTCTCCAAGAATCGAAACCAGCAGGACCTCAGCTATGAGGAGTGGATCATCGAAGAGCGGCTTCGCATGAAAACAGGAAAAGCGCGTCGTGCCGTCTTGACGGAGGACCAGGTGTTGCATTCATTTGTTAGGCGAACACGGGCGGTATCTTGTCTCGAAGGACGAATTGAAACGTGCCACGATTGAGCTTCGCATCCGACGGAGTCCACAAGAAGCTCTCAAGAAGGCACTGCTGTTAAGCCCATACAGTAGAGAAATGGGTGTCTTAGTCTCTCTCGCAAGAGTTTAACTACTTTTCTCAACTTGTGTCCAGCCACAGCTTGCAGGTTCTTGAGCGCATGTTAGAAGAGGCTCGTAAAGGGCGTGGAGCCGGCAGGATACCGGTGCCTGGGACTGAACTTTGACTGGAATGCCACCTTGAAGCCACCATGTCGAGGGGCCATTCAGCATGAAGGCCTCCGAAACATGCTCACATACACGTCGGCTAAAGTCACTGTGGTGGGGTCCTCTTGGGTAGCGCAGTGAGTGACAGCTGCCCTACGACCGAGATGGACATGCTGCAGGATGCTTTTCAAGTGGCTCAGCTGCACAAAGGTGATCCCTTCTGAAAGTTCTGGTGCTTGCGATTCAGCTGTTAACAACTTAAACGTATTGCGGATCTTGGATGATTTCACGCCGGCATGCAGCAGACTGGTCCACATGCCACACCCAAATGCTCCAGCGGTTAGCCCGACAACTCGGTCGTACCACTGTGGTTTCGGCTGCCAGCTGCTGCCTTGCTTCGGTCAGAGTGTCGACCCTGCATGCCCGGGACAAAGAGGTGCAGCATCACCTCATGTGCGCGTGAATCGGGCCACCTTTCAGGTGTTGCAAAAATTGATTGTGCAAGAAAGAAAGGAGCTACCGTAGGTAATGCGAGAGAAGCACTCCTAGTGCTTGGCTTGTGATCCCTCTCCAGACATGCCTAGCGTGTTGTTTGAAACAACCCTATTTCAGCTCCTGCCCTGTGCAGATGGCAGGCAGCTGTTGTAGGACGCTGCCTTTCTAAATCATTCTATGGCCATGGCCCTTCCATGTGAAGAGCACGCAACAGGGGCGCGGTGTGCTTCAGGAAATTGACGTGACCTTGCGCAATAGAATCACTACAAGGGAGTTGCTTGCTGCCCGGGCCTCAGCACAGAGGACGTGGTGGGGCTGCAGCTGGGGAGAGCAAACATTCTTTTCCTGAGGCGCTGAAGGTCTGTGGCATTTTCATGGAGGGTGCTGCGGCAGAAAAACTTTTGTGGTGGTTCCACCGGGAAGAGGAGCAATGCCGCATGCTAACTGTCGTCCTGTTTCCGGCAGCGCTGCTGAATTGCATTCTTGAATCTATGGGCTGAGTCCACACAAGCACCTACAGCTCCTGGTGGTGCTAGGAGTCGCAGGACGATGGGTACTTGGACATTGGGCAATTTGTATTTCTGTTCAACCAGGTGGCGGATATGATGGCAAAGGAGGCTTTGCTAAATTGCAGCGCGGAGCTCTTTCGTGAAGACCATGAAAGTCCATGTAGCTCCCCGCCAAGGAGACCATCATGAAGAAAGCTTCCAGGGGGTGGCTTGGCCGCAATCCACCGTTTCGATTATGGAGCTTAATGAAAGTATGGCTACTGCCCACTTGATTACCACTTGGGTCATGGGGGCTTCATGGGCGAAAGGTTTCGGCTGGAACCCCTGATTTGATTCGAGTCTGGCAATCAAGAGTGTTCGGTGTTGATTGTGCGATCTTCCTTTCGCATGCGCCAAGGTACACAATCACTTGCCAGGTGTCTTTCCTTGCCAATCTGATCTTTCTGAGCGGCCTGGGTGCAAGCGCAAGCGAAGACTTTGCAAGCCTAGCCTTCCGTTTTCCTGTTGCCGATGATCTTTTCTTGAGGTTGCCGTTTTACTTTTTTGATTCATTTTGACAGCATCTCTGGTCCAGCATGAAATGTGAGAACGCATGCATCTACCACAGCATCCATGCCCAAAACCATATTAACGTGCACGTTCCAGCGCGCACTTACCGGAACATGCATGGCCAAACATGACAAGTTCGGCGAAGCAGCACAAACAATTGAGACGTCCGAATCAGATGTGCTGCGATTCAGCAAGGGCCGTTTCCAAGTCCTTGTCTCCACACACCCAGCTTGCAGAATCTCTTGCAGGTTGCTTTCGAAGTTTTCAAGCCTACCACGCTATTGTATGAGTGTTACTGTTTATGACCAGCCCCTGGAGATACTCGAAACTTAGACTAGGAACCCTCAAACTATAGTGCAGCTTTTAGCTGTTGCCGACCTTGTTGTTTAGACAGCGCTCTCAGCTACACATTGCCCAAACTCGCTGTCAGGGACAAACGCTTGCGACCAGCCGGGATTCGTTGGTCTTGTTCCTTTGCCACTTTGCCACCTGTGTGATCACAGAAAATCCTGCCAGGCGTGGGGGAAAAGCCTTAATGCGCCAGCATCTGCTGTTCTAGGTTCTAGGGAGAGGGCGAGCTTTGCACCGCCCGGCTCGGGGCACTGCCCCGGTGCTCTCCCTCGGGAGGGAGCATGCAGAGCTGTGAGAAGAAGAAGGGTGAGTCCTGGGATGACAAGATCAGTTATAATGGGCTTGAGACGCAAGACTTAAGGCCGAAAGGTCAAGCACTCTGAGATTCTGAGGGATGGGCTCTTCTGAAAGCTAGCTTTTGGTTGGTGCACGCGGGAATCAGTCTTTGCGCCGTGTATTGCGAATCTCAACACAGATTCAGCACCTTCCCCCCTTTTGAAGATGCTTCGCAGAGGAATGCAGGAGTAAAAGAGAATGAACGTCACATGGTGTCCCAGCCAAGGCTTTGTTTTGTTCTCGGTCAGCCAACCATCATCGGATCCATCTTGGGACATGCTGCTGAACGTCTTCGGGAGTGCTTTCATCCTCCAGTTCTGGGTGGTCATTGGCCTTCCTATGCTCAGGCCTTAGCAGCTGCCTAGCATGGTTGCACTTTTTATTCGAAAAAAAGGTCAAGTAATCGCCTGAGGCTGTGTTCAGTAATCGGCACAAAAGCTGCCGTGTGGAAGCAGCCGCTTGTCTCCAACATGGTGGCTCTGTAGCCACATACATACATACATACAGACATACATTCCCAATTCTCCTTCTCCGGTGCAGAGACTTCCATTTTTGCCAAAACACGTTTCTTCCAATTTTTCTTTCAAGATTTTCTAAAAGTTGATTTCATCAGAACATCCTGCAGGACGAGGTTTTGAACAAATTCCTGGAAGCTCTGATGCTGTCTTCAGCAAGCTGAGGCACTTCCTGCGGCAACTGCTGAAGTGTGTGCGATGTGTTTGTCGTCCCATCCTTCGCCTGATGAGCTGTACTTGGGCGCTGTTGCCACGTGGCATCTCTGAGCACTTGTTTTTGTTGCTGTGGCTTCTGCACAGCTCTGGCCTTCGGGACTCTAGGGCTGACGCTACGCTTAAGAACTTGGCACGTCTTGGATCACTTCTTCCAGCTCCCAAGGCTACGTATCAAAAGGTGCTGCTGCTCCTTCTGCTGCGGATGTTGTGCCTCGCGTGAGTATGAGTACGAGGACTACGAGAGTGATGCCCAAGATGAGGAAGGCCGTCACTTACCCGTTGAGGCAGGTTGGGAGGTTGCTTGACTGCGCCACATTTGTTTTTCCAGGGGCTAGTGCGTGACGTAATTGATGGTGGCGGCGTCGTTGTCAACTCGATGCTGTTTCTTGTTGGTGTTGGCAGCCGTCCTAGCGGCTGGAGGAGGAGGAGGAGTTGCCGAGTAGAGAGGAGTAGGAGGCAGGAGTAGTAGAAACGAGATGGTAAGTTGATGTTGAAGTAGTCCCTAGCTATTCGTTTGGTATTGACGTCGTCGTGGTCGTGGTGGTGGTG
>CAJNIZ010045659.1:23180-37823 GCA_905231905.1 Symbiodinium pilosum | reverse complement strand
CCCCCCCCCCCCCCCCCCCACCCGCGCATCAAGCATGTTCCCAGTAGAGCCAAAAGCCGACCATCATCTTCAATGCTGGGGGAAGATGGGGGATGTTTCATAGCCGGCGAAATGAAAGGAAGCCGAACCCTACTGCATAAGCCCTAAACCTTGCACAATCAAACTTGGAACCTCAAACCCTACCTCACAGCCAAGATGCCAGTTGCCAAAGCTTTACCCTGGATGTCTGCTGAGGTGTGTCCATGACCTAGTCGAACGCTCGGCATGTGCTTTTCGTGCTACGGGCTGCGCCATAGTGGTGTAGCAGCGCGCTTGTGGGGGATATGTAAGTTTGAGTTGGGATGTTTGTGGGGGAACTTCGCACAGTGTCGGCATACGCAACCTGCCAGGAAATCCGCTCGAAGAACAGAGCAATAACGGGTACAGTAAGGGGTCCACCAATTCTGCTTGGGACAAATGGTTCGGGGGGCCTACCCTGAACCCTAAACCCCAAACCCACTTAGTGTCAAAGGCACGCCAACCGGGAGAAATTGATTCGCGTGTTTGCTTCGAGGCAGCCTGGCGTGTCTACTGTTTCAGTGTTTTTCTCTGGGGACTCCAGCGGAGAGCTTCTCATCTTTCTGTGCCTGCCTTGTTGTTGTCCCGTCTGGGACAAAAAATCCAGCTCTATTTCGTCACCTTCTCAGTAGTCCGTCCGCTTCATTCCATTTTATTCGGAATTAAAGCCCAACATGGCATCACCTCATGGAGAACCATGTGAAGAATGAAACATGGCGCACCATGTCACTGCTCCATCATACCCCAAGTATGAGACGCAGCCGTCATGTGTATCTGCTGTGTTCCTTACGTGAACCGCAAAGGGCTACTGGGTCTACTCCTGATGTTTTCACACTACTCATGGCCGAGAAAATGGCTCTTTCACGCACACAAGATGAACCATCTAAGAATCTACAAAAAAGCCTACCTTTAATCATCTGTAGTGTCAGTTCTTTGCCTCAAATGTGTGTGTTACTCTTTCTTGCTGCTCCAGTGCATGGACCCTTTGGAACATCGAGCGGTGCCTTGAAGCCTTCGATGTCGGCCTGCTGCTTTGCTTGGCAGCACTTTTGCAGTGTTGGGAGAGGATCCGTAATTATGGTACCAGGAACAGAAGTTCCAAGAGTACTAATGCTCAGTAAGGATAATACGGATGGGGCGAGTCTAGAACGAAGAGCTTGTGAAATGACCTGCGCTAGCCAGGACTGTTGAAGCTTCAAAGGCGCGACTGAGAAGTTCCAAGCAATTTTTTTGCAACTTCACGCTAATACATGAACATGAAGAAGCCAAGCAGTGTGAATGTATCAAGCGGAAGAACTTTTCCTTCAGCTTTTATTTCGCTGATTGCGCAATGCTCCTGCCACACTTCCAGCTCTGTTCTGGGAGTATAAGATCTTTTCCCATGGGATCATAACATGGGGGTTAATATGCCGGCATCCTGATTTTCAAGCCAGCTCTCATGGAACCAAGTCATGTCACTTGTGCGGGCAAAGCAAAGTCACAAGCCAAACATGGGTAAGCACCTTCCATGGCATAAGACCTTTCAGAAAGTCAATATCAACATGATTCTGGCCTCAAAATGGGCTATAGTCTATTGGCATAGCCAGAGTACTGCAGGCACACCTCTACATAACTTATGGGTATAAAAGGCTGATGGGAGAGAGCTACCCATCCTGCAACGGCTTTGAGCTATTTCTTGGCAGCATGGCTTCCATGCCGTGAAATGCCGCTGCATTCTGTGCATGGCTCATAAGAAGCCAAGACTAGCCACAGATTTGACTTACTGGGGGTTAGTAGGGAATAAGGAATAGAGTATACAGGGATTATATTCCCTTCTTCCCCACTAAATCCCACTAAGAACCAATAAGTTTGGGCTGATATTGAAGATTTCACCCACGTGCCAGAACAGGAGGATGAAACGTAAAAGGAGCCTCCCAACTGCCACGCAAGGCTTCTTCCCTTCATCGGCCACCATGCTTCTTGGCCCAAATTACCAAAACGCAAGGACCCTGATCACGGACGGGGCACCCAAAAAGGGACCATGAATTTCAAAAGTTGGATCTTAGGCAATGCATTGATAGCTTCAGGGTCTCATATTTTTTAGGGGATTGGGATGACCCAAATCCTCTCTTCATCTTCAACTACGAGCCCCAAGTCTGAAGCTTAACCCGAGCTGAGCAATACTCATACCCCAAGATTAGGGGTCAAGAGCAGAGGCAGTTGGGTGGTGAACAAATGTAAGGTTTTGGCTTCAGGTATTATAATACATGCTGTGCTAGAATTGGTTCCAATAACGTCACCCCCCCCGCCCCCAATTTTTGAGAATTACTCAAAAACCTTTCCATCGCTCCACAAACACGGTTTGTGGGCATTTCAGAACCTACCTGCCCCAAACATGTAAGAATCGCTGTGGAGGTCGCAGACATTGGCGAAGTTGGCTGAGGAGAGGTTGGTCGAGGAGAGACCTGCACTGAATGATGACCCCTACCTGAACTCCTCTACCTAGACCCTACCACTTTGTTAGGGTTTAGGGTTTAGGGTCTAGGGTTTAGGGTTTAGACGAGTATATGGAGTCTAGCTACCACTCGGCAATAACATTCCAGACTCAGTAGGAATGGTGGAACAACTATAGCCCTTGTGCTGGGCCCAGCACGGGACATACCTCATACCTACCGGCCTAGAGCCTACGCCGGCCATCAGTGCCTGCGAGCACTCCCTGCATGACAGTACCCGGTTGCAGCATGCTGCGATCCCTCTTACCTATCTGGGATTTTAGGGTAAATTGGGTCCAGGTCTTCAATCTGGAAGCATGTATACATTGGGCGGCGAATCCAGTAAATAATTAACCTATACTATGAGTACTGTTCTGGCCCAGAATGCTTTGAGCTCGGGAAGTCTGCTATAGTTTACAAAAATAACTGGAATTGACTGGATATGAAAGAACCGCAAAAAGGAACCGCTCTCCCGAGCGTGTTCTACATCTCAACTAAATCGGGAACCTAATTTGCTTCTGACCCTCTACTTTCAACATGTATGGGCGTTTTCAAGCAGTCTCTCCCATCTACATGTTGAAAAAACACTTCGACTTGACTCTAAATCTGAAACCCTAAGCCGCCCAAGCCGCATATGAAGGGCTGTCAGAATTTGACGTTTTTGGGGCACGCTGAATTTGAGAGGTCATATCATGCTAGGGAACCAAAGACGGACCATAATTCTGAAAAACTTCTCATGCTCCCTTTTCATATAATCCCAGTTGCTATTTAATTTCCATTTCCCTGTAGTCCATACAAAACCCTAGATGACCCCTGGATATCCGCATAAAGTCCCTATACTGTTCAGTTCATCTACCAAGCCGAGGCACCACGTGGTACGTCTCTGCCTTGCTGACTCCAGGGGTCGCCCAAGTGTAAGTGAGGTTTTCTCCATGTAATGAAGGGGCCTCAATAATTACCATGATCATGTTGAGGCTTGTCTGAGACACGCGATACGAAAATCGTACGAGGAGTATGTGACCATGAGTTGGTCAGTAAGGCCCCTAAATTAGGGCTCGAGGCTTGGGCGGGGTGTGCGCATTAATCTTAACATTCTGCTGCTATCTCCCTTGGATTTCCAGATGTGCAGGCTGGCTCTCTCCTTCTCACTCCCAAGATACCCTGGCGTGGCTCATTTGCAGTTCAAGGTGAACCCTTCAAATTCCTTGAGTAAGCATCTGTGTCAAGTGACGAGTTTATGCAACCGGCAAGTATGGCATTGGGGCTTGTGGCCTGCAATGACAAATCCTCGGTTCAGTTTTCCTGTGCATGTTCCCCGGGGCTTTGGAGTGTCCATAACATCCTGAGGAGACAAGGCTCGTTCGAGTAAAACCCTGGTGAAGACATGCACTTGAGTGAGACGTCGGTCTGCTCTTGGGTAGGTTTACTGTGTCAGACGCCCTCTTGTCCACTCCAAAGCCTTGTTGCCTCCCTCTGCTCCAGGTGAGCAGAACAGTTCCCATAACCCGATCTCTGATCAAACAGATGGCTTAGGGAGCAGGACTGTCTGTGTCAACTGGCCCCCATAGCGCGCATGGTGTAGTCACCTAGTGCAGCCAGCTACCCCCCCAATTTCTCAACTGTAGAGTAGTCAGACCCAGAGGAGCTGTGTTCCATGGCAATAGCAACGCGCTGCTATGGAATTTGCCAGAACCATAATAGGCCATGTACCCCATACTCTCTCTACTCAATCTGGGCTATGCCCTAAACCCTAAACCTTAAACCCCAAACTACCCCCCTGTATCTACGTAAGGGGGACTATACCCTAAACCCCAAACCCTACATCTACTCAAAGCAGACTTTAGGAGGACCCCCCACCCGGTAATAGTGGTATAATAGGAATATAATAGGACCCTAATATATTCCCTATTATCCCTTATAGTCACTATTCCAGGGTGGGATGTCCTCCTAGGGGAGACCTTATTTCCTTGCAGATTGCTTGCTCTCAGGCTAGGGCCGCTGCCTTCATGTTTCCTCCAGCAAAGTGCAGGCTTGTTCGGGCTCAGAGGTCTGTTTATGGTTTTAATAGGGGGTTATAGGGTTTGTATGGGGAATAATGGAAAAGAAAATGGAAACCAATATTTAGGGTTTAGGGGTTAAAGTCTCGAGGGAAGCTGGCCTGAAAGACTCAACATGGGCACATCAGAGCCTTCAAAGGAGCATCAGTCTTGCGGGGCTACAGGATTCCCTCGCATCAAGGGAGGCCATAACCCTGATCCAGCCCCTCTAAGAAAGGCCTTGACTGCTGAGATTCAAGGCTGCCCCATGTTGCGAATCGCCTTGGCCCTTGTCTGATGAAAATCGTTGTAAACATCCTGCTTTGGTGTTTGAGTCCAACGTTTAGCCTCCGGTCAGCCAAGATTCAAGTGCGGATTGATAGGCAGTGATCACTACGTGTAGTTTTGGAAGCATAGTACATTACAGGAGTCGGCTGCAGCGCTAGCGGCGCTCTGCACCTTGTGCCCACGTCACCCATTTGCCAGCAACAGGGTTGCATTTTGCGCGTCGGGGGGAAGGCGCCGGTCACATGTGTTTTAGCGCAAGAACATATTTGAGGAAGCCAGAGCACCCCTTTGAACCACAAAAATCGTGCCCAAAACCTAGACAAATGCTGCGTTGAAACTACATGCCAGGATAGCTGACACAAATATACAGCTTTTAAACGACGGGTCAAAGAACAGATGATGATACTTCACCTATTACATGACCTGAATAAAGACTGTAGTGCCAAACGTCTCAAGGTTTAAGTTAGTAGGCCCTAAACTTCCTGGTGCTTAGTAAGGAATGTGGGCATATACTCCCTATATCATCCCAATATGATATCTTCCCTTATTCCCTACTAACCCCCAGTACGTACACCCTAAACCCTAAACCCTAAACCCCAAACCCTAAATCGCTGAGCTCGGGGCTCATCCAAGCCGTCACCTCCCTCTGCCGGTCAGGTTCGCAACTGGATCAGGGTTCAGAGTTTACTTACTGGAATTTTGTAGGGAATAAGGGAGTACATTATAAAGGGATCCTATAGGGATTACATTCCCTTATTCACTACTAAGAACAAGTAAATTTAGGGTTTAGGGTCGGAAGTTTGAGCACCTTTTACATGAGCTTCTCCTAGGAAGAGCTTTTGTGAAGTAGAGGAAGGGCCCTTAGGATACAAACCTTCTTTCGTCCTAGCCTAGTCCGTTTCCAGCCCTCTTCGGCTTATCTGTAGCATATCTTCCTTGAAGGATTCTCCCGTTCCAGCATTCTGCACTGCTTTTGGGTTGAGTCTGGGGCGACTTGTGTGTGTGTGTGTGATCCTTGTGGGCTTCCAAGGCTTTGCTACGTCTGGAATCAGAAATCCGCACTGCAGGTCAAAAAAATGCCAGGCCTCAATCGTTGCTTTCCGATTTGGACTTTGGAAACTTCTCCATACCCTCTGTACCAGCGTTACAGTACACAACCCCGACATGCTCACAAATAATCCTTTTATGATCCCGTTTAAGTGCCTACTCTGGGAAACCCCATGACATCCTTGGTGACTTGCACGGTACCCGCTTTTGGGGGGGAACCTTTAGGGTCATAAGGATGCGTTCTCACAACCATGAGGCTGTAACCCTTGCATACATGACGAACGCGTTTTCGGGCTTCTAAGGCCCCCCCAAGAACGCTGAATTCACATGTTATACCCCAACTTGCAGTCCGAAACAAAACCTCAAAGCACTGCCTTACAAGTCCAACCATGCGTATAGCTGGTATCTGAACCTTTTCCTTGGGGTACCTATAGCTATGCGCCTAGATGTCAGTAATATCCATGACAGTATACATCGCCATATAGAGCCTTTTTCACAGCCTCATGCGAACCCTTTGCAACCTGGCAGCCTCCAAAAAAAGCAGCCCTAACGGTACTCACAAAAAACCCAAATCCCAAACCCTAAGCCCTATAACCCCAAATCTCTGAACCCTAAAAAACCTAAACCCTAGGCCCAACCAGCAAAAAGAAAAAGGGCCCGGCCTGCCCCCTTCGGGGGGTTGCCGATGTCTGACTTGAGCCAAATTGCAAGAGAGAGTCCCTTCTGAAGGCATTGGCGAATGATTAGGTCCCTGACTTACTTACTTCGAAAAGTGTTTCAATTCTGCGGGGCGCTGATGCTATGGACTTGGTACTTTGTCAAAAAACCCTACCCCACCCAAAGAATGGCTCTGCCACGTCAGGTATCGACAGGAGGGTGCCTCACGAAGAGGACCGTCTTTGGGGAAATCTTCCTAATTAGAGCTCTATGATCTGTTGAAACATATGGGTGGTTGTCACAATTATGGTCCCTTTTTTGGATCCCTATTATAATACGGCCCCTAATATTTAGGGTACCCCAAAAAGGAACCATAATTTTGACAACCACCCATATCATCCCTATATGATCCTAGAAAGCTTCCATGCATCTTCCATTTGCTCTTGCATTTGATTCTCTAGTATTGGAAGTGTATATCCAACAAGTCCACTTGTGTATATACATATATATATAGAGAGCCGACTAGTGGCGGAGGTAACAAAAGGATGTCTTGAGGAGGAGCCAGCATAATCCCCAGTGTCTTTGTCACAGCCGGCTGAGATGTGACAGAACCACCGACTTTGCTTCAATTTGGCTTTGGGTTGAGCTTTTAAGGTCAAGACTTGAACCTTTGGGGTGGAGGACAGGAGGCCATGTGGGGAGTCTTTTGGAGTGGAATAGAAAACCACTGCGCAGGGACTTTGGAAGACCTTTTCTGGACGTTAGTGTTCGTGCTCTTTTGTTCCCAGCTGAAATCATGCACTCACACCTACGGAGAAACAAAGCTGCGAGCCCTTGAAGTTCTGGAAAAAATCAAGCCCCACGAAGCGGCCATTCAGCTAGTAAAGCCGGCATAGATCCTGACAAAACCGCTATTTTGTTGCAGGGCCTCTCGGATGTCCGAAACGTGCAAACGGCCACAAAAATGCCCTCACTATGATTGAGAAACAGTCCCCATGGACAGGCCCTCAGCTTTATCCTAAAGGTTTAACAATCGTCAAGGAGCACGAAGCATCCTCACGTTTAATAAGGAGTTCTTGAACAATCAACAAAAGAATCCTCGTGCAACATACCCTCAATCCTAAGCATCGTTAACCCCGAAAAGCTAAGCCCTAAAACCTGAATCTTCAACCCGGAAATGTCAACTAAACTATACCTCTATCGTACTCTCCTTTGATGAGCTCTGAACTTGCCCAAGGCACCTGGAGGCCGAGCCTGAGACTGGAGCTTCTTTAAAGGTGTAGGGATTGGGCTAGAGAGTTTAGAATTTAGCGGCTACAAAGGCTTTCCAAAGGCCTGATGGTGCTTACAGAATTTATTAAGAGGCTTATAAGCTTGATAGTAGCTGTATTGCAGTTCTGCTGTGGGTTATATATAACAAGGGCTAAGTAGAAAGACATTCTGGCGGTCAAATGCAGGTTTGCCTGGGGTTCGGGGTTTGGGGCTTAAGGTTCAGCGTTGGAAGTGTACGACCAAGGTCTCCATTGTTTGCGTGTTTTCAAATGCAACTGACGCACATGGCACTATGCGGGAGACTGTGGCTATAGGATAGTATCCGCAGTGCTGCAGGATTTTATATCAGGTTGCAAAAATGATAATTCGGCCCGAAATATGTAGTCCCACCGAAAACCAGAATTTTCACAGCCTCCACAGCAAATAGCAGGGTTTCTTTCTGCTCTTCCATTTAAGAACATCGCACTTTTTAAGTTTAGGCGCATCCAGGATTGTTTAAGCAAAGTTGCAACTGCCTGAATCTGTACATGAAAAACTAAGAACGTGAACATTTGCCATGTCTACGGTGCACGGATTGCAAAACTGTGAGGATATGAGGGCGGTTCAAGACAAAGTTGAACCTGCTTGGCCCTGTTCAGGTAAGGTTCCCTTGAAGATATCTGGAACTTGCACTCTGAAGCACAGCTGAAGCTACTTTCTGCCTGCAGACATGCTCTGTTATCCTCAAGAGACTCACATCTTAAAATCTGCGCCTTGGCCATCTTCGGCGTCTTTGGCCGGAAGGTCCTTAGGAAATAGCAGCCACACCTCAACTAGACTTGGCCCAACTTTGAGCTGCACGAACAACTTTTTTCGTTGTGATTGTTGGAGATGCTCCAGGCTTCAGGCAAATCATCGGGAAGCAGCACACCTGCCCAAAAGCAGCTCGGTAATTGTCCGGCCGGGTCTTTAAAGAATAAAGGACCAGGTCTTACTTTTTCCTTCTTGATGAGGTCGCCTTGCAAGGAACTGACTCCGCAAGGCTGCCCAACCCTCCTATGACCCTACCCGAGCAGTACAACAATTGCAAATACCTAGGACCTAGGCCTTCTTTACATGACCCCCCAGAAAGGGATCCCCATTTTGGAGCAAAGCTGCCCTGTCAAGTTTCCGTCCAGGATTCATACACCCTACAGCAGGTGGAGGACATCTTGCAAGACCTAGGACACCCCAAGAACTGCAGTTCCTGGCGCAAAAGGCATCCTTAATCCTGGTTCTTTGCCTTTCTGCCCTGTGGCTTGTGCCATAGCTGTGAACCCCCCTTGAGAACCCCTCCTGCCGAAGCTCCCCATGCGGCAATGAAAACCCCCTACCCCCGACCAAAAATGAACACTCCTGACAGTTCCGAAATATTCACTACTTGCTTGGTGGGCGGAGTGCTTCATGATTAGCTCTAAGCCCTTGACCCTGGACCTGAAACTCCAAAACCTAAAGCCCGAAAGCCAACAAGCCGCTAACCCTAAATCCTTAGCTTTGAGGAGGGCATGCAACCCATGTGGGGAAAAACGGGTTCTTCTTACCCCCAATCCCCAAACTCAGGACCTTATGGCTATCGTATGACTCTGGTATTAGGAGCGGGGTCTGCCAGATCCTCTTATTTGTGGCCTGGTTGTGCTTCCAAGGTTGCGGCGATGGGCTCCGCGCGAGGCAGTGTCTCAGTGGCTTAAGGTTTCTGGGGTTTAGGAACTTGGGTACGGGATAAGGGTTTAGGTTTAGAGTGCGGGGTTTTAGGTGTTGGCATTTCTGGCTTGGGCTGAGGCCTCAAAGATTTAGGGATTCCCAGCCCTAAGCCCTAAACCAGGGGGTACACGGTTCAGGTTTTGGCTCAAGGTTCGGGAGGCGGGTTGCTGGTATGTGGTCTTGTGGTCACGGGATGGTGTATATAGAGTCTGATGGTAACTAGTAGAGATGGCATTTGGGAGTGTCTTGCTTCCTTGTTTTAGGGGCTATGATGGGAACACAGTCATATGTGAGGGCCTCTCAGCAGAAACGATTAGGTCAAAGAGGGAATACTCCATCTTATGCAGGATGATGCGGTATACCTTCTGCCAACGGTTTATGTTGAGCTTTCTGCCAGGGTTGAACGGCCCTTCCTCCCCAAACCAGATGCCCACATTCAGCTCTTGTCTGTTCCCCCCAGCCTTCGCAGCGCCAAACGCCTGCTGCTTCCGCTGCCCTGGCACAGACTGGACTGTGTCTTAGAAAATTCGCTCCCCAAACCAAAATGCGCTACAGAGGCTATAGAAGGTTTCTGTAGGAGTCGGTACAATCAGAAGAAGGATTGTCGCGTTGTGTACTGTATTGGTGGCTCCAGTTTCGGAAACGCTCAATTTTTAGACAGCTTGCAACTCAGGAGGTCTCGGTTCTCGGTCCCCGCAACCGCTTGGGGATTCATATGGTGCAAATCCCGCTATGGGATTAGAAGAGGGACCTGCCAGCAAAACAGCTTAATTCCAGAAAGCCCTTGACGGTTTCGTCTTGAAATCAAACCCCCGGAACCAGCGCTCAGTGCCTATCATTGCTATGCCTGGGCCTTCTCAGACGTTTTCCAACGGACACTAATACTAAGCAGCCATGTGGACCTCGCAGCCACCCCTCATCCCTGCACATCCAGAAATGCAGCCCGTCCACAAGTGTCCAGCCTAATCGATCCAGAGCTGCCTCCGGGAAAGGAGTTGTCCCTTACCCCTCCGTGTGAATCAGCGTGTGCATGTCTTGCAGCCACCAGTTACTGTCTAGAATTTCCGGGCTCAAGGCATCAAAAGCAAACTCAGCACTGTCTTCTTCCGATGCAGACCACAGGTAGCAAGTCTCAGCTTCATGTATCAGTGCGAGGCCTACAGGGTTTGAGGTTGCTGCAGAGGCCCAAATAGTCACCAACATCATGTGGAGGTCTGTCTGAGGTACCCCATACATCCCTGTACTATAATTATGCAAGGAACCTAGTACGATAATATAGGCAATTATCCGCATGATCCCTACATAATCCCAGCTTCCATTTCGTGTTCCATGTCCTTCCCTATTTGATTTTCCATTCTGGGGCTTAGGCTTAGCCCTTATAGCACCAATTCCTACATAACCGCTATACCACTCGATTGTTGCTATTAAGCCCTGAATTGGGAGGAACCGCTGGGTCTGGCCACCTGGATTTGGGGCTCTGTTCTGTGTTTCTGGTCAATTGCAGTCCCCTGAAAATTTTGGAGAGTGTACATATTTGGTATCTAGGTAGGGAGACCATAAATCAAAACCCAGTCTCATCTGGATTTAGTTTAACGCTTGGACGTGACTAGCTGCTTTGTGGGTGTTTTCATACCACCCATATCCCGAAGTCCGAATACACCGTGGGTCAACGCAGTCCACCTGAACTTCAAGCTCAGAACACACTCAAACAATCTGAAACATGTCCAAGTCCACCCCACTCCTTCATTATAAGCCAAGCTCTATGACCCCTGCTCTGCATGAACTTTAGCTGTGGACGAACCGACATATCCCTACGCGTGTTACAGCTGGGCATGTTCACTAGAACCCGGCTGCAACCCCTGCCAAAAGCTTTTCACAAACCTTGAAAAACAGTCCTGCTAGCATCGAAGCATTCATGGGAGAAACGCGTGAGCAAACGGGGCTCTTTAGGAATACTCCCGAAACTGAACAAGTCCTCATGCTCACCTTTATTGCACGGCTTTTTACTCCCGTAGGTTTCTTGCTGCGGTGGTCCCCGGTGCAACCTGACATGAAGTCTTCCGCCCTGTACCAAAGTTTCAATAACTTGGTGAGGAGGTCTTTCAAACCTTCCCAAACCCCACACATGGCCTCTTTCAGCAGGAGCGTTTGCCGACATGTTCCCCAAATACCAGAATACACACTCCCCCCCCAAAAAAGCAGATCTCCACATTTGACGCCCTAATCCATGTATGCCACCTTATATACCTATATATCCCTTTGCCCTACGTCCACTCACCGCAAGCTCCCCCAAAAATGCCAAGTTCAGCCTGCAGGTTCACACCTATGCGAGATTGCTCGTCATACCTGGTCGGTGCAGGATTTAGAAGGGCCCGCCAAGAATAGGTTACAAGGCGTGAAGGGCTTGGAATTCAGCACAGTTATAGGGGTCTTATAGGGTTATATAGGGATTAGTTTAGGGATACCGGACAGTCAAGTGGAAAAGAACAACGGAACATGAAATGGAAACTAGTGTTGTACAGGTGCTTTATAGGGCTCACAGCGGGAATTAGTCCACTCTCCTAGTATGAGGCCTTCCCTTCGTGCTACAATACATTGCAATGGGAATGTCTATTTGGGGAGGTGTGGGGTTCTTAATATGAAGATGAAGGGATTAAATCAACTAGGGCATATCCGAAATGATATCAGGCTCTCTGATATGAGTTAAGGTACATTGAGGATATTGGCTCCTTGGCGTGCTGGCGACTCCCACTTCCCTAAATGCCACAAAAAGACCGCCAAACAATTCTTGCTCATGAACGCACTACCTAGTCCATGTACACCCGTACACTGAAGCCCTACAGCCTAGAAGCTGACAACGGCGTAGCTGTCGTAGCACTAGATCTCTTTGTTTATCCCTTTTCATAAACTAAGAACTATCAATTCTCTTGAGCAGTACTTTTCAGGGACCAAAAGATATGATCACTTTATAACTTGCGATTTTCCCCAACCATCCCCCGCCCCTGACCTTCTCAATCCCCTTTCCTCTCATCCCCGCACCTTTCCCGAACACCACGGAGGCCCTCCGCCATCCGCTGGATTGCCCTAGCAGCCTGGTCAAGGAGTTTCCAGGACCAAGTGGAAAGTCAAAGGATAAGAAGCGACCATTTGAGTGCTTCTCTATTCTAACCGTTTGGCGTTAGGTCATTACAAACTTATGACCTTCCAGACGTAGCTTAGACACGTTGCAGGCTTGGAGGCTTAGAGATTGAAGCTCTACGTCCTAAGCCTAAGTGAAGAGTAACTACGTAACACGAGAGAGCCAGGTTCCTTCTGGGTTTGGCCCATGCTTACATATCTCGCAATACTGTAACTTAAGCAATGCATGTCTGCTATCTAAACTCATTCTTTACTTTGCAGCACATGTTCAGCCCCCCGCACTAAGTAATCATGAGTATTCCTGACCGTAGCCCAGAAAATATGTTCGGGACCAGGTCCAGTTTGGGTGTAAAGGGTGTGTAACATGAGCGGGGAAGAAGTCAAATTCGCCCTTTTGAATTTGGGAGATTGCAAGTGGAAGGTTACCAGGCGGGTACCTAGATAAGGCTTTTTTAAGTCTTATAGGGGGACGTAGGAGGTATGTAGGCTATGTAATGCTTCTACTTCTATAGTGACGGGACTACTCAACTACTCACCTGAGAAATCCTGGAGTATATGAATATACACCAAAATAATATACAATAAGGACACCTATTTATACATCACCCGAAAAAACATAAAGTAGGCCACCGTTCTGAATCTAACTTGTGCAACGCCTGTGTAATCGTTCACTGCCTTAAACTAGACACGAATTCCTAAAACATTATAAAACTCAACCACACAATGTCTGCAGCGTCATGATCGTGTCGACATGACACACGACTTTCAAGCAACACAGAGCGCAGAAACGCAGAATGCGTACGCGCAGCGTCTGACTTGCAGGAACCACGATTAAAAAAACACTCTGAACATTTTTATGGCCTGTCACCATACGACTCAACCAATGCTTCACCCTAGTGCTCAGAAGCTACTTTGGGGCCTGAGGTCTTTTAATATTCGCCGCTTCCTTATAACAGTAACCCCCCATATCATAAACTTATAAAGCCCATTGTTAAAAGCCCACACGGCTCAAGAATGAGGGAGCATCATCAGGAGCATCTTTTGCAACAAACAAATAGATTTCGAGCATGAAGGTGATGTTGCAGGCTGCTCACGCAAGCTGCAAGTCAGGTCAAAACGTTTTGCTGCGCCACCGTGTCCCTCTGTGACATATAAGGCCTGTCCTGTTGGGTGCTTTTAGTGAAAGCCCACGCAACAACATACATTTTCCTTGCTTACGGCAGGGCCACTTTTGCTCTCACTCTTGGGATAGTATTGATAAGGCTGCCTTCATGTTGCCCTCCTGTTCGCCTCATTTTGGCTTCATAATCTTATAAAGGAAAGTTGAACTTGCAATCAGGACCACAAAAATGAGGGTCAACCACAACACGGGTGAAGGCGAAATGGCCACATCTCCTAATGCTCAGCATAAGAACTGACTGCGGTTCACAAGCGCATGTAACTGCAAATGTTTCCCCTGCTTTATCTTGGCCCTAATTCGCCGTACCAGCCCTACCAACCCTGCTGACCACTGTTGTGACATGTATTCATGGGACCACAACTGGGCCTGTTTTCTCCCTCAATGTTGGGGAAATGGCGCTGATTCAGGACCCACATAGCTTTTTATTTTATGGAATTCTCTGTAATGTTTGCGATTCCAAGGACGGACTTTACAATAATGAAACAACCCACCCAAAAAAATCCAGAATCCTGCGATCTGGAACTCTACTGAAGTCATTCGGGGCCTCATTATAGAAAAAATGATGAGTTAGGGATCTCCTTTAGTTCGTTGTTTTTGTTATTTCCTATTGTTCCCTAGACTGTATATGCAAGAATGCAAGGGCAACCTGGTCACAATTTGAAATTACCTGTAGAACTATGGGGACATATGAGGGGTGATGAAAACCCCCCACCCATTTAAATGACCCTTAATCCTGCTATTGTTTGTTTTTACTCTTATCGTTTTACAAGGTTTCGCC
>CAJNIZ010045659.1:6789-19937 GCA_905231905.1 Symbiodinium pilosum | reverse complement strand
AGGGTTAGGGCCTGAACTCTGCAATAAGCGGAATGTCATATAGGCTCTTATTATATGCGTACACACTTGTTGTTGTTGTTGTTGTTGTTGCTGCTGCTGCTGCTGCTGCTGCTGCTGGTGTTGTTGCTGTTGCTGTTGCAGTTGCTTTTGCTGTTGTGCTGCTGCTGCTGCTGCTGCTGCTGCTGCTGCTGCGGCTGCGGCTGCGGCTGCGGCTGCGGCTGCGGCTGCTGCTGCTGCTGCGGCGGCGGCGGCGGCTGCTGCTGCTGCTGCTGCTGCTGCTATTGCTGTCGCTGTGGCTGCTGCTGCTGCTGCTGCTGCTGGTGTTGTTGTTGTTGTTGCTGCTGCTGCTGCTGGTGTTGTTGTCGTTGTTGTTGTTGTTGTTGTTGGTGGTGGTGGTGGTGGTGGTGGTGGTGGTGGTGGTGGTGTGGTTGTTGGTGTGGTTGTTGTTGTGGTTGTTGTCGTTGTGTTTTAACAACAGGAAGAGTCTGACCGTAATAGCAATAGTATGAAACTCGCAGATGTGAGGAGGGATGCGGAGAGCTCATCTCAAACATTGCTTCGGAGTCTGGAGATTTGACGAGGGCTTTAGGAAGACCGAGGGATTCATGTCTGCAGGGCTCTTCACCCATGATTTGGACAGGAGAACTGCAGAGGTCTCTGCGATAAATCGCTCTCAAACGTAGTTTTCGCAAGAGCCGTTCCCATTCCCCAACCCCAAGCGGGTAAACGCGAAACCCAAACAAATTCCAGCAAGCCCTCTCCCTCTTGTCAGCGTAATGATCCATACAGACACTCTCGAAACATGAGCCTCTTCAAACCTTATCTAACGCAGGGCCCTGATCCTTAAGAGCTAAATCCAAAGCCCATAATCCCCTTTTTCCGTTCTCTTCCCAACTATACCCAAAAGATAACCTTACTCTAATTGGGCTCTGTAGTAGTATCTACCGCAAGGCCTCCTCCTTCCACCGCCGCAGCGCTGAGAGCTCCTCTTCGTAGCGCTGCTGAGCCCTGGCCTGGGGTTTAGGGGTTATAGGGGGGGGGGGTGGGCAATTCTCAAAATTGGTGAGCGCATGGTGGAGTTCTTAAAGGAGTTATAGGGCTGAACGCTTTGTTTTTAACCCCAGTAGTTGGGGCAAAAGATCTGGCATGTAGGCTTTATCGGGGCTAGGGATTTTTGGTGGCCCTCATGGACCCTGGTGATCGTGATGCAGGAAAGAGTTGCGCGTGCCCCTACTAAGGCTACTAAGGATTCGCTAGTTTCAATGAATCCTCCTTTGCACTTAGATCATGCCTTTGATGCACCTCTTTGAGCTCCGTCAAGTTTGGTGCTCACGCATTGGCTTTCAATCTAAGACTTTGAATGCCGTTCTTTGGGCCCCACATTGACGAGCTGCGCGGCAGACGCACGAAAAAGACACTCAAAGAAAAAGTGTGCTTCGCCCTTTCCTTGCTTGAGCATACTTACTACGCTCTAGAAACGATGTGTAGCAGCGTTTTTCTGGGTGCCCTGCCCACTCATCGTAAGAAGATCCTGCGATTTGGTGGGAAGCGGCTCAAAGCTCTCGATCAGGAATGGAAGTCTAGGATCCCCATTTGGGCCGATACCAGTGGTACACACTGGTTGCCAACTTGTTCACCTGCTTGTTCATGGAAGCAGCAGCTGTTAGGCCTCTGCCTCACCACAGGATCCTGAGGGCGCCCCCAATACAACTCATCAATGTAAAATACGGTTCCTTTAGTAGGGCGGGGGCTATAGAGAGAATATATATGTCTGCTGAACCACGTCAAAAAGCTGGGTGGACCTCGAAATTGCCGACTCGTCTTTGGGCTGTTTAGTTCAAGCTTCAAATCATTGTATCATGTAGTATCCTGCATCATCGCTACACATGCTCTTGCGGGGGCCTGCTTCATACAGAGAGCGGAACATCATGTAGGGTGAGTCTCTCAGCACTTGGCCAACTAAAATCTTTAGGTATCACCCAGAGGTTATGAGCACCTAACCTGAGCTATTGGGGATGGCATGGGAGGTCTACCCGGGCCGAATTTATCCTAGAGTGCGAGCACTTCCTCTCATGCAGTCCTGTCTAACTCATGAAGCAGGTTGTAGGAACAGGCCTTTGCCTGTGGGGCGCTTCCCTGTGAAACAACCAAAACATCGACTTTTTTCCATATCAAGATTCAAAGAATGATAACAAAATCGCAAGCCCAACAAGCATTGAACGCCAAACGCTCCAGACTCTAAACTCCAAAGAAACGAGCTCTAAAATTACAACTCTTATAATAGTTTCCATTTTATTTTCAATTATCCCAATATATAACCCATTATAGTAGTTTCCATTTTTAGCTGTAGCCTTTGTAGAAACGGGTCCAGGGCAGACCCCGCATGTCCTGAAACGCCAGCCTTTGGCGCACGCGGGCTCCCTCAGCTCAGTCTTGCTGAAATCCGGAAGCAAGGAAGGGGAAAAATGGAAACAACCCTTGTAATTCTTGGGGGCTATACTGGTGATTCTAGGGGGGCTACTATGGGAAGTGCAGTTATCTGTAAAGCCCGATTACCCAACATAGCTACTTGAGCTTAAGGCAGAAACTTGGGGCAAGCTGGTTACAATTGTCCCCTAGACCCTAAACCCTGAAACCCCTAAACCCTAAAAACCCTACACCCTAAAACCCGTAAACCCTAAAAACCCTGAAACCCCTAAACTTTTAAACCCTAAGAACCCTAAAACCCCTAACCCCTGAAAACCCTAAACCCTCAAACCACTAAAAGCCCTCCCTAAAACCCCTAAACCCTACAAACCCTGAAACCCCTAAACCAGAAAAAACAAACACTAAATAACCCTGAAACCCCTAAACCCTAAAACCCTAGACCCCCTAGTTGTCGGCGTCTGGCCTTCGAGGTAGGGATCCAGTTTAATCCCAGCCCTCTAGGTATAGTCCCCCTTAAGTAGATAGAATATGGCTTTGGGCTTTGGGTATATCATAATAAGATCTCCATATACCCCATATTCTATCTACTTAAGGGGGACTATACTTGTAAGTGGTCACCAAGGCCTTCCTCGGGCTTGATAAGGCTGAAGCACACTCTAGGCGGGGTTGTCCTCTAAATATATACTCTGTATCTACATAGGCCCTTTGGGGATTGGGGTTGTGACACCCGCAGAGTGCCAGGAGCACCAAGCCTGATTCGACTTGCGTGCGCCTTGCACGACCTTCCCTGAAAACCGGTTAGAGTAGAAGCTGATAATTTGAATGGAGACATTGGGTTCTCGCGCGCCACAAGAAGTCGTTTACTTTCAGGAAACCTCTAGCTAAACCCTGAACCTTTTGAGGTTGGGACGCTCACGGGCTGTGGCCTCAGAATGCGCAGCACTCGCCCAGGAAAGTGCAAGATCGCCACAAGAATCGCCCTTTGGCATGTTCTACTCCGGGAAAAAAAAGCAAACACTGAGATTTCAAAGGGCACTGTGGAGCCATTGTAGGAAATGCTCCCATGCTTCAAAACGACAACATGTGTTCCATTGCAGGTCAAGCGTGTGAGACACGCCGCGGTCAAAAACTTATAGCGCACAGCAGCAAGGAGTGGAAGAACATGTTACAATCCTTTGATGTTAAGACATGTCTAAGCCTGGAGCTGCTTCCGCAAGTACCCAAGACATGACCAGTGCACATGCTCCAGCATGGTTCCACATGGTTGCCCTACACGCCGGGCCGATATCCAAAACATTCCAGAACAAGCCAACAAGGTCTGCGAGAAATCATCTGGCGACCCTTCGTGCCCGGATCGCTGAGTGCTCAGCCGGTGTGCGGAATAATTGCCTTGATGTTTTTGCGCACGCTCTCTTTCCACTTCATGCAAACTGGCATCTCGCAAGCTTCTTTGAATGCAGCGGGCTTGGCTCCCTGCGCGGCGCCATCGTAGTCGCCAGACGTAGTCTGGCCACCACGTGAGGGCACTGAGTTCTTGAAGGTGTTAGGTACGGATTGGAGATGCAAAGTGCCAAGGCTCAGAGGCTTTCTCACACGTTTTCATCTTCTGCGCTCGGCGGTCCCTGTACACGTCGGTGGCGAGCGTGAGCATCTTGTTCTCTCTAGCAGATGTTCGTCCGCTCTGTACATGGCATCTTAGAGAAACATCCTCGATTGGGATCTAAGGAGATCGTGGTAAGACACCACTGGATTCATCCAGGCTCCAATCAAGAAATGCGTAAGGGCCAGGACAGCTCATTGGCCAGCTGCTCTGCACCAGCATCGCAGTCGCCGTCGAAGTGCACGTCGCGGTAGTTTTCAGGGTTCCCCTTTGCTCCCCTCCATGGGCCCACAGCTTCGCGATTTATCAACAGTCTTGGTGTCAGAGCCGGCACCCTTGCCACCAGCCCTGCGACCGGGTAGACGCCTAACTTGAGCACATCTCTTTGCGTGAAAACAATCGTAAGTCGGGCTTGCAGTCTAAGCCTAAACGCAATGAGTAGAATTATCTGCGCGCTTGGACCAGTGGTACATAGCATAAACCAAACTAATTGTGTTTGACCGTACTCATGTAGGCAGATGTAGCAAAGGTTGCTGCCAGAAATGTTCGAGCTGCTGCATACAGGCCTCTCCGATTTTTCATATATTGCGTTCGAATGCGCATTCATCAGCTTTGAACAATTACCATGGACATGCATACGGCTAGATGCTCAGGACAGCAAGTGTGTCACAACGATACTAATCCTATTCGCACGAATGGAGCTGCTAACAGGAGCACATATCGCTCTAAAACATGCTCGACCGTCAGCCTTCAGAAAGGTAATGATAACTACTCTGTGGGAAGCAGCGAGCAAGCCTCCCGCTGTTTATACGCCTTTAGCTTCCTTTGCAAACTCCTAGACAAGCTTTCCAAGCATACTCGAAGATACTCAACGCAGTGCCAATAACCAGCAGAAGATCGCAGGATGCTAGGTCCTCGCCAGAGTGGCGGTGGAACTCTGCCGGCAGCGGCTCTCCAAAGAAGACCTCAAAGGGATTGAGGAATCCAGGCATCAGGATGATTAGGGGTTAGGGCTTAAAGGGGTTATAGGGGTTAATAGGGTTTGTATATGGGTTGTATAGGGAATTGTCAGGGTGCATAGGGTTTATGCACTAAATAAAAATGAGAACAAATTACACGGTAGGAAGCAAGCAAGAGCCCCTCTTACTACGCTGCACCAATCCTAGTAGAAGCCTGGCTGCTTGGAGGCTACAGGTTTGATGAGAAGGAGGAGATCCATGGGCATTTAAAGGCCTTCTGGCAAGCCTATGGTGCCTGGTCTGGGAACTTGTATTTCCCCGCAACATAGAACCTCCCCCAACCCTAAATCCAGAAAGCCTTATGTCATCCCAGAAGCAGCAATGGGCCAGGTGGCTTTATCAGGTCTTATCCAGACCCCCAAAGCAATCTAAAATCTTGTCCATCAAGTTTCATAAAGCTAGAAATCTGCGAAACCTGAATCCCAAACAAAACCCAACCAATTGATTGCGTCGAGAGCTGTCCCTAAACCCTAGGCCCTAGACGCTGAATCCTAAACCCAAAGCCCGAGTCCAGATGCAATGTCCGGTCTTATCAGCGAACCGCAGGGACAACGAGGAGCTGCCTGAATGGGCCCCATACTGTAAACGTATGGGGATTTCTCAAAAATTTGGGGTACCATGCTGGTGGTCCCTATAATAAGGATCACAGTATTTAGGGCTGTACATGGGGTACGTTAAACATGTACATATGAGATGTATAGACGATATAAACCCCTTACCCACGGTGATATGGGAATTATACAGGGATCCCATGGTAGGGGATATTGAGGGAGATACTAGGAGTTTAGACTGTAGCTCCATGCCTAAAAATATCTAACGAAGCCACTGTGCGAACATATCAAAACACATATGCACGTACGTATACAGATATGTGCAGCGCACTTATGACTCTCAAATGCATCTGTGTCCAAAACTATTTGCAGACCGTCTTTTCAAGCGCTCCCTGGACCCGCCTGTCCCTGAAGCACTTGATTAGCCACGGCTGTTGCAGTCAAGCCCTGCACGGCATGCTGCGGATTTGTGGCGCAGACGACGCGTGTAGTGGTACCGTGGCACTCGATTACCCGGCCCGCTGACACCTGAAGTGGCTGCAGTGGGTCCACAACAAAGCTGGCACACCAAAAGGCAACCACGCCACCCTCGCTTGAAGCACCTGCATACAATCCTAATAAACCCAGGAGTGCCACACTCACCTGAGTAATGTTGTCGGTGTTGAACGAAGTAAAATAACTTTCTTCGTCTAAGGACCCAAATCACCAGATGAATACGAGCTTAGTCTATCTTCAAGACCAAAGCACCCCAGCTTAAAACACTGCTAGCCTGCAGTTCCCCGGTCCGGAGACCAAGTTATCTCAGCAAGTCACTCCAGCTGCATGCTCCAGCCCGTCTATATTCTGGGTGTAGACTCGCAGGAGAAGGCCTTCCTGCCTTGGAAGTCATCACAGAACCCTTATTAAGGGTCAAGGGCCAAGAGCATGGGATTTAGGAGCTTCAAAATCTTCAATTTCATGGCTGGGCTTTGGACCCAAGCGCTTGTTGAAAAAATATGCCAACCAATTCCACCACCCCCATCCAGTCCCTCTGTGGAGTCACTTTTATAAATGCTGGCCGAGCTTCTCCATGCGAGCCAGAAGCGCATGCACCTGCATTTGCTGAGAGACTGGGGAGTCTGCAAAACATCAGGGCTCGCTTGGCGAGTGTTCGTCCGTCTGTGATGAAATCAAATACTCAGGTGGATAAGGTGCACATGAAGTCAGCATCCAAGTTCCACCTCCTTTTTTCCAGCAAAGACGGAATCAAGGATGGGTGGAGTGCCATGACTATCTGGCGAACGCATGGATCGTGGGGGAGTACTGCTTGGAGGGCCAGGTGGACAGAACAAGCACAGTTTGAAATGCCGTCAGCCATGTCATGGCGACAGCCATCCCCATTATCAACCTACTTACCAAGTCCTGAGCCCCCCTGAGCCTCCAGTTGCCTTTCTGCAAGAAGATGCCTGGAAGCCCAAACCAATCATAACCGAACCTCACGGAAGTATAACGATACATAGGGACTCATGATTTATAGCTACCGTACAGTGTTTATGGCCCCAAGAGGGCGAGGACGCCTGCCCAAGAAATGAAGTAAAAAAACACATAGCGCAACAACAGGTGTGCCTGTCAAAGGAATAATACGGCGGCCCGAACTGCAAGAATACTCCCTGCGAGCATGTTCAAGGTGATGTGCCTGACACTAAAGTACACAAGGATTTTGAGTCTGAGTGTGTCTCAATTACTCAAAACTCGTCTGAGTTGTGCAATTGTTGCCAAAATGTTCGTGGAAACCTTCTAAAAGCCTTCCCTCACCTGAACCAGCCCTCTGTCTTCACCGAATGGGGTCTCCAAAAATAGCATCAAAGTAGGAAACGGGCCCATAAAGTTGTGCGCCGTGCATTGTGCCCTCCACGTACTCAAGTTCTTTGCGCTCGAGCCCCGGCGCTCACGAGGGGAGAGGGGGGGGGTCTCTCGCGTTGCTTGGCTGCAGCGTTTTCCAATCTCTAAAATTCCGTCTTCAAGAGTCCTGTATTGTCTCTATACAAGTCCTTCATAGGTTGTTCCATTGTATGTCGTTTGCAATTCCCTCGAAAACTTCCTTTAATTGCCATTATTATTCCTTCTATTCGAATCTTCCTTGTATTCATATCATTCCTCATTTCGTAATCTCCAAGATCCGCGGGTGAGAGGCGTGCAGGGGCCAAGAGAAGTGAAGGTTGGGAGGGAGTTGCGGGGAATTACAAATTGGACGGTGGACGTCCCGGCTAGCGACTCAATAGGGTAACTTTTAGAAACTCCCATAAGACACTACATGCTTGGAAGTACGCAAAGGCAAGCCTTGGTAGGCTTCCGGTCGTTGAACAACTCTGCGGTCTTGCGCCAGAAGCGTTCGGGCTCCGAGAAGAAGCCCTACAAAAGCATGCTGGGGCTGTGGTCAACTCGAAGGGTCATTGGTAGTTTGAAGTCCCTAGGTCCCTAAGTCTAGTTGTCTTTGTATTGTTATTGTCCTTCTACTTTCAACTACCCATGAACCTTCAGGTAAGCCTCCTCCATGGGAGTTGCCAGCATGCTTTAGGGCTTGTGAGGGTGCCACATACTCTGAAGGGATCATCGGAAAGCCGTTGTACATAGACTTTAGGAACATGCCCAAAACGTGTTGCTTGGGGCTGGGTTTTGAAAGTCAACTTAATTTTTTGTCATCCTGAATCAGCCTCCCTACAATAATCAAATACAAACATGCCATAGTACAGACAAAGCTATATTTTGGGAGATTTACGGTTAGGAAGCTGATAGGTCTTCATGCAAAGGAGGGGATCATTGCTCAAACAATCCCACATTTTGGAATGTCCAAGGCAAGCCTCGTACGAGAAGAGCTCACGCGTTGAGGCCTGCGACCACATGGCGCAGTTGATGTCTTCACAGGGGCGGAGCAATGCAAACTACGATGCATCAACCGGCAAAAAACCTGCTGGATCTCGGCCCTTCCACCCCAAACTTCCACGTAATAGAAACTCCTGTAGGGGGCAGTTCGGAAGTTAGGGCATGTTCTCCATGAGTTAAAGATGCGGTTAACGGCACGCAGGGCTGAGCTGTCCGAATTCCAGGTGCCTCTCGCTGTACGTCTTGCAATTACTGGAAGAGCTCGTGCCATGTGTAAGCAGTTTTGGTCTAGAACTTCCAACAGAACCCTGGTGGTCTTTCAATCCTTGCACCTACATACATCCTGCAAGAGAAGCTCGCCCCAACATGCTCAACGACCATGATCTGAATGCTGCTTTTTCAATCTTTCCTCAGCTTTATCTCCAATTGGTACTCCCCGTCGTCCCCTTGTAACTTTCGCATGATTCCAGGGTCCCTGAGGGTACCCATGTTGAGAAACACTCATGCTTGGCCTGTGCCCAGAGGCCTGATGCAGACCGAAAGTCGGGTATACCAGCCTGGAATCAGCCGCTTCTTCAAAAGCAGGGGTCCCTTTGCAAGCGTAAGGGATGCAAGGTTTGGACGCAAGCTTGAGTTGGGTCTGCTTAGTAGGCTAGTTTGCGTGGTAGACTAGTAGACCCCTGGGAGCCGTTAAAAAAGTAGATATATAAATCTTACGGAAAAACAAAGCTTCCGCCCGCGAGCTTCCGCGGACCTTCCGCGAACCCTCTGCGAAGTCTGCTGGCAGGTTTCCGCCGCGGTGCTTTGCTTCCGCAGGCTCTTCCGTGAACGTTTTCGTCTAAGGTGCTTCCGCGGCGCTTCCGCGAAAGGGATTTCTAGTCTTCGGTGTTCCCCGTCTAAAACTAGAAGAAAGCTTCCGCAGGCGAAGTGCTCCCGAGAAAGCTTCCGCGCGCCCAGTGGGAACCACTTTTCGGAAGTTGCCGCCGGAGGCTTTTCATTTTTTCCGTATCTCATGAACTTTCCCCTGCCGCCTATTTGTTTAACTGCTCCCCTGAAGTAAGTCCATGTCTCTGCCAAAGAGCATCATTCGCAGAAAGTCCAGTAGTGCGGTTTGAAGCTACGTGGCCCGAGGACAAAGTTCATATGTAATCCCCTTGGAAAATCAAGCCGTTGTCCTTTTGGGTTGGTCAGGGGCATGGTACACCTCTCCTTATCCTGCTTCCAGGCCCAACTGATTATTTGCAGGCCATGGGGACCCCACGCCTAAAGCCTACAGGCCACACAGCAGCTTCAGCAAATACAAGGGCATGCGCGTACACGGGGAACATGGGTTACTCACAAAAGGACACACCCGCCAAAAACTTCCTACACGGGTATTTCTCCAATGAAGCCTACAATCCTATAATCCTCCAAATGGACACCCTATAGCCCCCTTATAGCCTGTAAATATATATATATATACCTGGGGTTCCAGGTGCCCCCATCTTGATAACCTTTCCCTTTTCTTGAGCTAAGGCTCTGCTGTGGATGCGCCAGCACCGACCAATGCCACAATTTTCTTGGCTTTGCCGCCGGCGATGAGATGAGCTATCCTCAGACGTAGCACAGAATAGAAAAGAGAATGGACACCACTCTAATTTGGGGTTTGGAGCTGAGGGTTGCAACTACAACATGGAATCTGCAACAGTGTGTATGGGTGGTGGCCCGAACTTGGCTTCCAGTTTGCATCCTCACAACACTTGGTGCACTACAGGTTGGAACCGCAAGACTGCCAATGAAGCGCCAAACAACCCACATAACCCCTCACGGTGACGCCAGCTCGAAGCAGAGATAACCTAGGGCATGTACTGCGCAAATGTGCGCCGCAAAAAGCGATGCTAGGGAAGATTAAGTTTGCATTAGGGTACGGAATTCGCAAAATCATAACCAGGACCCTCCTAGTGCCCTTAGTGGGTTCAAGTTATATCGCCCCGAATAGTGGAGACTTACGTCTGAGTTGAGGGTAGTTGGAGGATCTAGGAAGACAGCGCTCAATGTGGTAACGAAGACTCCTGACTCGGTGGACGAACGAGGTTATGTAAATGGGTTTGGGATATTGTCTGCTGGCCATTGTAGGATATTTCGGGGCACAGGAATGACATGTGCAAGTCTGCGGTAAAGGATCCCAGACAGCGAGAAGTTGCCATCCAGCACTGCAGATCGCACCTGGTCGGACATGGTGGAGACGCTTCTCAGATTCCGTGCTTGAAGCCTCTAGACTCTCTTGCATATTCATCGCTTCATTGGTCGTGCTATACAGCACCCTTCCAAACAACTGAGTAAAGCGGGGGGTGTTCATCGAAGGGCCGGCGTGCTCGCTTGTACAGGTCCGGATGTGCAGGGTTTGAGCCAGAAATGTTTGATCATCCCCTAATGCTAATTTTTCCCGCAATCAATCTGCAAGCCGCCAAGGTGATCTGCTGTAGCGTCTTTTTTTTGCCTTGAGTGTTTCCGCCCCGAGGACCCTTGCAAACTTGGCGGTTCCCCCGGCTCGAATTGGAGGCTTCCAAAACCCAGGCTCGTTGGCAGTGGCATTGAATGACCACCAAGGATTCTTTCTTAAACCAGAAGAATTTGGGCTGCAAGGTTTTGGGCGATATTTGGCTTTTGCCCGCTCCACCCCCTTGCGCTCAGTCGCTCGTTGCTGGTGATTCGCGCCAACATTGGTGCCTGAAAAGCATAGTAAGTATCCGGTAGAGCTTTACTTGCTGTGAAAGTTAGCTGCATTTCTTCTGAGCTAAAGTTAGCTGCATTTCTTCTGAGCTGTTTTAAATCAACGTCTTCATGGATGGGCCAGGACGATTGCGGTGTCGCCTGCCAGGGTTTGAACAGTCCAGGAAAAGAATATACTTCAGTCAGCACCGAATGTATCGCCAAAGTTCTTTCCAGAGACATGGCAGCCTCACATGCGTGAAAAAGCCGCCTAAGGGCTGCTAGAAACAAGGTCATTTACACGCATATCATATCAGTTCCGCCATGCCCATTATTTCACACACTGCGATCTTGGTTCATGAATGACTGGTTTCTGGTGGGTGTGGGAAGCTAACCGCTAACCCCGTCAATCAAACTTTCCCCTGCATCCGCTGTGAACCTGAGCAGGACGTGGAATGGTGTGATGCAAGATTTGCTGTAGCTGGTTGGGCTCACATGAGCATCGTCACTGAGATGGGTTGCAGGGTACTAACTTTGTGAAGGCCGTACGAAATTGGCAAAGATCTCATTCCATCGCCAATAGCAGCGACGACTACTGCATACTACTCAGACTGCAGGAACGAAGTTTGTAAGTAAGGCCCCCGAATTCAGGTGACCAATATTGGCGCTTCGCCTAGATACTAGACACTAAAAGATCAAGAACCCCTGCCAAGGGACCAGTGCTCTAGCTCTAGGACCTTACAGTGCGTCTGTGTGTGTGCGCATAGATGTAAGGCCCCCAGGACCCAGGGTTCAAGGGCCAAGCCTCCAGGGGAATGCGGTGGTGACCGCCCCGCCGTGACAGGTACTTTGTGTTGCTGGTGTTGCGGGCCTTCTGCAAATTGAGGCCTGAGCATCAGAATTGGTCACGGGATGAATTATGCCGGGCAGCCGATAGTACTAAAATTCCTGCATGGCCTTGATGACCTTCTCCTCTCTTTAGGACGCACGCATGTCAGGATTTCACTGACGAGCAGCCGTTCCAGAAGTCCACATTGTGCCCCGAAGCTGTCCTGGCACCCATTTTTTGCTGACCCCTGAGGCTTCTATAGGGCTTCTGCAACTAACACGATATCAACACAAACTGCGGAGAACACAAAAGAATGCGGGCAGCACAACGAACGTGGACAGCAATCATGTAATAAGTTTTTAAGACGGAGGATTAGGAGCTGGGCAAAAGAAGAGACAACCAACAAGGGAACAAGTAACCCAGTGAAAGCGGCAAGAACAACGATGGCAATGAACCTTCTCATATAAGGACCGCACTGTCATATATCATCCGAACTGAATTTTGAGGTCTAATGGAAGTAGAAAACATATACAAATACCATGAAAGTCATATTGATGTGATATGTTTTGGCCCGGCTTGAGGATGAAGGGGTAATGCCATGATATGCGGGCATTGGGACTCGGAGACACAGAGGCCAAGGATTCTGTTTTTGATGGAGATGGGGGGGGGGGGGGATGATGATGAGGAGGGTGATGAGGAGGGTGATGATGACGATGAAGATGATGGTGGTGATGCTGACAGGCTCAGTAGGTCTAAGTGACAAATCGCTTGGCATCCGCTGCTTGCATGATTTGGCTAGGGATTGGTCTTTCTAAGCGTGCTGGACCAGCTCTGCACTCCAGCCTGTCTGGTATATCCGGAAGCCCCCAACATGTAACAATCGGCAACCCAACGACAGCAATTATGAGTTCCTTTCAACCCTGTCCTTCCCCCAACACTAAGGGATTGAATCTTTAGGAGGAGCTTTCAAATTAAGCGGGCTTGCAATACATCATCAATAGCTCACCATCCTTCTTAGTGAGTGCGCTCTGGCTATGCCATGGGCATGAGTACTCAATTTCCGGGTGGACCCCTCGAATGTAGTAGGTAAGGTTCCTTACACCCCATACGAACCCAGAATACCAGCTGCCGCCCATTGTCCACAGGTAATTGGGGGTTTCCCAAAATTA
>CAJNIZ010045658.1:28367-40015 GCA_905231905.1 Symbiodinium pilosum | reverse complement strand
CAGCCATGCACTTGAAGGATCATTGGCACCTGCATCCTGCACGGCAACATCACAGCAAACCCTAAACCCTAAACCCCTAAACCCAAAACCCTAAATCCTTAAGCCCTGAAACCGGAAAAGCTGAACCTAAACCCTAAACCCTAAACCCTTAGACCCCTAAACCGTAAACCCCTAAACCCCTAAACCTTGCATGCGTGCAGGAGTTCGCAGTGGATGCAGATTGTGGAGGAGTGCGCACTGGACGCAAAAAGAGTGCTCACTGGATGCTGATTTAGGAGTGCGCACTGAACGCAAATAGGAGTGCGCACTGGATCTCCCTCCCTCCTGAGGCATAGCGGACGAGTTGGAGTGCTTTGCAATGCTGCTTGGCCAAGCGCAATGGACCCAACTCCTTCGTGGTTGTCATGTGATAGTGTTTTGTGACAACGGAGGCTCCCTGTACACCTTGGCCAGCGGTACCAGTGAAAAACCCCAGTGGGGGGGCTCAGCCCGTGACGGCGATGTACAAGTTATGCGACCGCTCATCGATCCAGCCCTGGATCGAACGGGTGAACGCGGCAAGCAACCCCGCAGATGCACCATCCCGTGGGGTTCAGGATCCAGCCTTGGGAGCCCGTGCAAGACCCAGCCTCTTTGAACTCGTCCAGTCGGCGGTGGGAAACATGGGGTATAGAGCGCCACTGTCCGTGTTCGGAGTGGCATGTTCATGCATTCCACTCCCTGGGTGCATTGTGCGGTGGTGCCACAAATGTGGGCCATCATCAGTTCTGAATCCCCATGCGCACACTTCGGCTGTGAAAAAGAGGTTTGCGCGTCTGCTGCAATTAGGGCTTTCGAATGTCAAGTTAATGAAAGAACACTTTATGCTATAAGTGAGAGTTGGAAGAAATCCGATATTTGTACATGCAAATTTGGTGTTTGGAAATTGCGCTGATTTGAGGATGGCAAATAGGAGGGTTCGCTCGATAATCGATCAATCGAACTTTAATGAGTGACTGATATGCTATTTGATTGAATGTTCATGCAGCCAAAACGGCCGTAAAATGAGACTATTCTCCATCGTGATGGAAAGGGCCTTATTTCAAAAACAGTTTTATCGCAAACTGAATTTCATTTTGTGTGTTCACATGTATATCACATTCAATTTAAGCATGCGTTTCCTGTTGCTCTTGTGATGAGTCCAAACCGAAACAGCGGCATTTGAGAATTGTCATATCAGGCAGCGTCATGGCTCAGCTGCCGAAATTCTTTATCCACCCTCCCTCCCTGTTGGTGTATGTTACGGCTCGTAACATGCCGGGGTAATCCATTGGATTGCCGCACAAAAAAAAGGGGGGGAAGTCCGAGACCTTTTGGTGATTGTTAACACGTCTTCAACAATGTGTGTTGGCAACGCCAGATTGTGTTTCGAAACGCTTTCCATTAAAGCTGGACTACCCAGCCAAAGGCTGAAAAAAAACGAGTGATCTGCATTGCTGTATGAGCGATCCAATTTTATATGTTTTGGGAGTATATTGATGAGGATTTGATTGAGAATAGATCGATCAAATTTTTATGAGGGATTGATATGCTAGTGAATGTGTTTACATGCAACCGAAGCTGCTGTGAAATACAGGATATATCAGTTGCAGCCGTTTCGGTCAAGGCGTGCGCATCATGCACAGAATGATGTCCATCTCGCATTATTTCACTCCATGACTCAATGTAGGTATTGCCTGCATAGTATGGTTAAGGAACCCGCTTCCACGTGCATTCTCCTGTTGAGTGGTGGATAGTCGCAAAAACATCTTCATTGCAATGTACAGTCTTAGAGGTTGCGGCGGCAATCATTTTGGCATGTTTGCAGGCCAGCTTTTCTGCAGCGCACATTCCTTGAACACTTGCTTGAGCATGGTTGATAAGTGCTTTTCAGAGCATGTGAAGTTGAACCAGCATTCAGTAGAAGCCAGCAGGTTCTTTTGCAATCAGCGCCTGAGTGTTGGCAACGTGCATTCAAACACATTTCAATGTGAAAGCCCTGCAGTCGCGTAGCGTGTAGCCAAAACAAGTTTTTTTCGCTTCCGAGCAAAGGTTTTCAAGGAAACGCACCAGGCAAATGGAGTGGACGTCACTTGAGTGTGATGACGTTCGGATTTACTTGGAGCAAAGATCCGCACAAATATAGCAGTTGTGGAAATGCCCGCTGCCCAGGTCAAACTGAATTATTGTTTGATTGTTGCCTGTCCGTGTTGCCAGGCACGAGATCGGACTTTATCATCACGCAACATCCTGAATTCAATTTGGGCCGCGTCGCAAGCGAGCAAGGTTGGGACACTGAAATGTTTTCGGTTGCTGGAGACATGTTCAGCGATAGCCGAGTTGCGTGATCGGCAAAGGACTTGGGAGCCAGTGGGATACGTCGCGATGCGCTTCCCGAATCAACAGGACACTCATTTTCTTAGTGTTCGGATGGCATGCAACAAATTGAGCACCAGCAGGGGGTACAGTTGTGGCCCGTGTTGCCACGCAAGAGCGGAACAACTGCCAAGATCCCAGAACATGAGTTTGGTACCGCAAGCTTTTTACACGCAGAGTTGGTTTGAACTGAAGTTGATGCAGCAGGAAGAGCAAAAAAGGCAATTTAAATATTGGGTTAGAGCTGAGGTATGCGCAACCCGTTGCATGGTGTTTTAGAAGTGTCAGGGTGGGGGAGGTGCAGTATCGGAAATGGGGAAGGGGTGATGCTGTGCGCGTGTTTGCATTCTTCCTATCCGATCCTTGGCGGGGCAAGATAAGCGATTTTCTATTGATGGTCGTGGGCAAGCTTTCGGACCTTAACACCGACATGTCATTCTTCATGAAAAGTTTCCCGTTATTTCGAATGCTTGCGAAGGAGCTTTGTATTGCAGCGCTTGCACGAGAGCCGGCAGCAGAGCTCTCCACGTTTGTGCGGGCTTCGGCCTTGAATGTTGCATGACGCGACAGCAAAAGAGTTGCAGTTGCTTTGGTCTTGGGCGTACCATCGCGGAGTAGAATGCCACATTCAACAAAATAGCTTCAGAGTCGTGTTTGATTCAAGGTTTGCTGTTAAACCCAGGCCACGACAGCATTCGCTCAACCTGAAAGATCGTGTTTCGCCCTCGGAAACACGTGCCGCAGGGCACAGTTGTTACACAAGCTACGCAAGGCAGCACTTACTATTGCTACCATGTTCGCCTTGTCGCATTGTCCTTGTGAAGTCAGGCACTAAGTCGCTCTGCGACGCTACCGAGCGTCGCTAAAAACAGCACGGAGGCCGGGCTTGCGTTTTTTATTTTGTTATCAGAATTCACAGCACGGGTGAGTACTCGCTTTAGACTCAGACAACTAAAAGGTGTGCAATGCTTCAGCGCGTCATGTCCTTGAATTTTGTAGGGCATTCAGCACATGCCTGAGGCCAGGCATGTTTGTGAACTGCAGCTTATCGAGCTCGTGGTGCCTTGATTGGATTCATGGTTTACTTTTTGTTTAGAACTTGTTGCCACTACTGCGGCAGGCCTCAGAAGCGAATCTCGCCAAGGCCATGAAGGCCCCATTGTGACTCTGCTTGAGCGAATGCCTTGACCCGCAGTCCCACATGCCGCCAAGCTTCTTTACCAGCATTTTTTCCAGCAAGCAGCAAATGCTTCAGCAGGGCAGCAGTCAAGCTCCTGCAGGAGCAACTGGATTTGCTAAAGTGAGCGCAAGCTAGAATGATTTGAGTTTCTATGTGCAGAACAAGGGCGGCGAAGATGTTTCCTTGCCAGTCGTTTTGTTCCTTGTTGCGGAGGGGCGGGTTGCCAGGCTTTTGCCGTTCGGAAGAAGCATGGTGAAGTGGCCCAGGCCGGGCCGATTCTGTTTCATGCGACTCGAGGCAACGTTGACCTCAAGAGTACCTGCATCTCTTCGAGAGTGTCATGTAGTCGCAATGTTTCCTCAGCTTTCTGTGCAGCATTCTTTTGCAAGGCTCTGGCTGCTCGGAAAACTTTCCGCTTCCCTCAAGGCACGTTGGAACTTGCAAAACAGCTGAGCTTTGTCATACTTGACTTGAGGAATGTGCCTATTTCATCTTGGCAGCTAGCGTTGTATGTGCGGCCTACAGTGTATGTAGCGGCGAAGCAAGCTTGACAGGACTCGGGTCCTACAACTACACCGTGCCAGCGCAAGCTCTGCCATTCTTGCGAAGGTTTCAGCACCCTTTAGAGTTAAATCCACAACTCTTGCCACCAGCAGCTTGAGTTTGCAGCTCACAATTCAAGGTGTGTCACCTGGGACTTGGATGCACGGCCTTTTTCTGTTAATGACTGCAGTGATGCAAAGCACTTCGCTGGCACAAAAGGATATTGCCAAAGGCAATTCCAGCTCCGCTGTTTCTGAGAAAATACTCAAGGTTGGCGTCGGGCTTGCCAGGCTGCCCCACATTTGTAATTCGGGGCAAGCTATAGATGGCGACCTTGTGTTTCTAGATCTAGACTTTAGACGCTATCACTTGTGTGAGAAGAAAAATCAAGCAACGACCTCTGGTTAGCAGGTCATTCTGCATGGCAGGTTCTGCAAAACGTTCCTAAGATTCCCTTGAGGGTATCCTGTTTGGAGAGACCATCAGTCCTTCATTATGCCATCTTCCCAGAAGTCGTCATCCAGCCCGACTAGTGACTGCAAGCAAAACTTGAATCCAGCTGCTCAAGCTGGCACGAAGCCTTTGTTGTGCCGTAATGTTAATTATGCTGCAGGGACTGCGCTCTCACTACGTTTCCAGGATTTTGGTGATTGATGTTTGTTGGGTCTTCCTGGTTACCTGCGAAGTTTATTTTCCTGACTCGACAAAGTAAAAGCAATCCTATTTCAGTTATTAGGCATTATGATCGTGATGTCACCTCAACGCCTTGCTTATTCGCATCAGTCTATTTGACAGTGCAGATCATGAAGCCTCCCATGATTCAGTTGCTATCCTGCGAAGATGTTCAATAGTCAGTGTGAGCAGCTTTTACAAGAAGTCTTCACAAGGGTCGTCTTTATTCCTTTTTTTCTCTCATTCAGACCGCCAAATAGTGAATTTAGTAAACTATGTCACGGGAGTGATGTCTCATTTCATGCTGAGGTCCTTCTTGTTCTGATGGGGCTTTCGGTGAATAGAGAATCAAGTCCTGTTTTCTCGCCGGTTCCATGTCCTCTGCCCGTGAGTGTGCCATGCATGTAGCAGGTTTCAAAGTGCTGCACATCGACCGTTGTTTGAGACGTGGCCCCATCTGACATGACGTGTTTGCCTGCCCCATAAGAACATGAACACAATTGCCGCTACAAAGAAGCTGATTGATGAGCCCCGGCGTTTTTGCTGGCTGGACATGGCATTTGCTCTGCAGCTTATGGAGTCTTGCTGAATGCAACCTAAAGCGTAGAGCTGCACCATCTTTTAGGTTGCATGTTTCCAAGTTCTCACAGCCTCAATGGCAAAGCGCGGCTGATTCGTAGGCTGGAGATTCATCACTAAAGGTGCTAGGACCAGACACCTGACTGCGGTAGAGAAACAAATCTTTTTTCTCCAAGCCATACATTGAAGACCAGCCTTGGATAGCAGCCAGCCATCAGCCATGCTGACTGTTGGATGAATAGCGAGGATCCGAGTCTTGCATGCAGGACTTGTGTATAGCAATTGTCATGAGTTCAGAGAGGCATGTCGAGATGCTCATTGATTGTGTTGCCGACATGGAACATCTGAGGACAGCCTCCATGAAGTCAGGGTTTGCCTATGTAGCAGCCGTCAGCTCCTGCGCTTTGTACTGCCTCAACGGTTCCCTGGCTTGATTTCAGAAACTGCCAAGATTCATGCCATCCCTGACTTCCGGAAGGTGAGCTACTGCAGGCATCTTGGATGCAACAGATTTCTCCGAGAGCAAAGCATTGCAAAATCGCAAATTGAGCCTGTTGCGTTCGTGGCCTGTGGGAGTAAGGCTTTGCAACGTGCTGCTCCAGGGCACCATGCCTCACCCATGCTGAACCTGACGCTCTGCCATCTCGGTGGTCTGCTGTTCCCAGGAGATGATTTCAAGATAATGACAAGTTGTTAATCAAGCTGAAAGCTGTTTATTCGTGACAGACCTAGACAGCAGGGCTACAAGCCAGAGGTCGTTTCTAGGTTCATGCTCTGGTACGGATGCAGCAGTCCAGGTTTGTGCCACACTTTGGGTGCACGAGCTCCCAGGAGGACTTTGGGCTCATCTGGTGCCGGCGACGCCAAGTGTGACTTGTTTTCAGCGCTGACAGGAGGCCTCTCCCTCAAAAGGTCTGCGTGCCGGCTTCTCACAGCGGCCACGGCTCGCCGCGTTACTTTTCGAGCCTCGGATACAAGGAATGCTTTTGCTGTGTAGTCTGCGTGACCTACCGTTGTGCCTCGCAGGCGGTGCTACTGATGGGCTACAACTATGCCTGGCTCATGAGTGCAAGCTTTATTGACCTGCGGCTAACGAACGCCATGTTCCAAGTCTCTGTAGCCCCTTGGATTCAGAAAGCTTCTAGGGGTATATACGTGTTGGTGCGCACAGCATGCCACCTTGATCTGGAACATGTGGATTTCACCAAAAGCCAGAGCTGAGGCTCTTGTGTATGTCGCGAGTGTGCAGCTCTTCGGTGAGGCTTCTCGTGGTGCTTGCAGTGCTCCTTGCAGAACTTCGGCTGAGCAGAAGCGCTGCCAGCCGTCAACACAGTCGGAGCGAATGTCAAGCCGATATCTTTGCAAAGCAGCACTTCTGTCTGCATAAAAGCGTGTCATGTGAAGGTTGCCTGCTCGTGTGAAGAGGCTGTCTGTGCAGAGCGGCTGCTGGGTGTTCTCCTCTCTCTTGCAGGCCAGGACCCAGAAAAGAATTCAGGCAAAGCACCGGCTCAAGCAGCTCAAGCTGTCAATCAGCTTCAGGCTCCTTTCTGGCCAGTGGCCTGAGATGGGATGACGCACGTCGCCAGCTTAGTGTGTGTCAACTTCCCCCTGATGGGACGTTAGAAGACGATGGTCGTCACCAAAACAACGAAGTGTGGGTTGAGGCCTAGGGAGAGCGACCTGACCCATGCTTGGCAATCCTTCCAGGCAGCACAGCTGCGAGTCGTCACCATCAGGCCTGTCTAGGGATTGCACATGGAGACGGAGATTCAAAGGTTTCAGGCTTTACCCCTAGGGTTGTACCCCTGGGTTTGGGGACCCCTTCAAGGGACTCTGGGGGACTACACTGGCTCATATAAGGTATATATTGGGGCTTTTTTCGGGAAACCTTTTAGGGATACGACATTAGGGGTACAACCCAGGAAGCCTAGAGAGATGGGCCTGCTGATAAGCTCAGCAAACGAAGAGCAACTTGACAGGTAGTTGGTGTGGCTCTGGCTCTGACAGCCGCTGTAGGCTATACAGCCTACCAGGCCGCGGCTCCGTTTTTTGTTACCTTTGTCCACGCATAAATGGCTATGTGCCAGAAAGGTGATGTTTCGCTGGATCTTTGGGCATTTGAAGCAGAACGTATCCTTCCTGGCTTACTTTTTCTCCTGGATCAGCGCGTGGTGCCTCAGCTAATTTCTGAACAAATCAGTATTTTGAACTACAAGCTGAATGATTTTCCAGCTGTGAGGCTGAACAATAAATTCGGATTCGCAAAAGGGCCTCGATTCACCTGTAATCAAATCATTTGTGTTTTGTTGGCCCTAGCTATTCAACACCAGCGAACCGTCAAGGCACTTGCTGATAGTGCTTCCCATGGTCTTGGCGGCCCATTCTGCTGGCATTGAGCAGCTCCAGCTGCCTCGACCTGAGAAGCTGAATCCTGTTGTTTTGAAATGAGCGCCCTTCACAGGCCACATGGGCTCCTTGCTCTCATTGGCACTGGAGTTTCCGCACTCATTGCTTCGACTGTGAACGTTGCAGGCTCAGTTTTTTCATTGCCGACCTGTTCTGCTTTCATTATGCCTTTCCAACGTATGCTGCCCTTTTGGGCCTGTATGGGGTGCTGACCTGCAAGCCCTGCCAGACTGTCAATCCCAGTGGCATGCTCCAGATTTTTGGGGGCCAGCATATGCCATATGTGCGGCTTCTGCTATGCGGTGCATAGGTGTGCATGTGGGCCTGGGAAGAATGTGAAACTATGGTGCTGCAGCATTTCTGTCCCTGGAGCTTCCGCATCTCGACCCAGCATCCTTGCCCCTTCAAGTGTGTGCCAGACTACAGACGCAAAGTCCAAAATGCATTTGTGTAGGAAGCGCTGCATTTGGCTGTACTTCCTTGACCAAACCCTTTCAACAACTGATGGCAAATGGCCCCTGCATATGCTTTCCCGATCTCCCACGTGCGCGTTTAAGGCCCCCATTGTCACAGCTGGAAGCCAAAGGATCCAAAATGAATCAATGTCTTTAGCACATGTATTGATGAGGTGGTTGCATTTTGATTCTTCAAAGCCTTTGACCAGACTAAAACAAGCTTGTTTTCCCAGTGCATACTTGCCGACTTGCCTTGCTTCACGCATGAGTTTCCATCTAGCTCCTGTGTTTGTTGGGGCGAGTTGATGCGAGAGCTTGCGTGATGATGTTTGCAAATCATCATTTGGTGCCTCAGGTTCTCTACCTTTGTATAGCGCAGACCTGAGCATCAGGACACTGAAGTTTCTGATGTTGGCATTTTCCCACCATCTATCCATATGGACAACAAGTTCTGCGCCTATTCTGTCTCAGGTAATGTGGGGATCTCCCATGCTTCTGCCAAGCACTTCTGCCTTGTCTGTCCCACTGACAGCAACTTGACCTTGTGTGAGGCCTGTGCCATTCTCTTGAATCAAAGTTGACTTCTGAGGTAGTTCTTGATATCGTCTTGCACAACCAGCGGCCTGAGAATCTCGAGCTGATGGGTCAAGGTATGGTACTGCTGTCAGTTGTGCCTTACCAGCACGCAGCATCGCAACCGACTCAATGTGAGATCATTGCAGCTTCAATCATATTGAAGAAGGTTTAGAACTGCTTGTCTTCGTCAAGGTACTTATCATGCAGCTGTACAAGGTGGTTCTGCCCAAAGGACTTGCACTGAAAAGTGAGATGATGTCTGTCTGACACCGGAGAACAAGCCCGTGGCAGATTATCGAGACTGCGCCTGCTGCTGCAGACCGGAAGGGCTATCAGGGCTTGATATGACATTCCATAACCTTCTTTGGCGCAGTCTCCAGCTTCAGCTTCATGAGGCCGGCGTGGACCTTTTTGCGGTGTACCTTCGTGTCAGATGCGTACCTGTCAGAAACCGTCTTGCGCCTGTGTGCCTCCTACACGCAAGCAATTCTTGCTTCTGCTTTCACCCTGCGGCGCGAAAAATATTGATTTAGAGTCAAGCCGAAGAAAAGGGAAATGCGGAGCGGTTCCAATTCTTAGGGTTTGGAAGGAATCATGTTCAGCATTTGGTACTTACGACTGTCAAGCTTGGCCGCAGTGCTTGCTACTACTTGAGTCCACCTCGAGAGGCTTGTGAATTTTGCGAGCCTGTTGCATGTTGCGCAGCATTTCTGAGTCAGAGAGAACGCAGCAGCCGCAATGAATAAGCGTCGCCGTTTGGCTAGACAAAATGCTCCCTACCTGCATGAGATGGAAGGGCCGTGGTTTGCCTGGCAACAAACTTTCAAGAATGGGCCACTCTGAGGTCCGGGACAGAGGCCGGCGAGAAGGCAGAGCCGAAGCGCTCCCTGAAGAAGTCTACCAGTCGGCGCAGCGGCCCCAGTGCCTTTGACTGCGCAAAGCAGTCTTTGCAGTGTGTCTTTTGAACAAGTCAACCTGCTCTGATATTTTCTGGCATGTGCTCTGGACTCTTGCATACTCTTGCCGACAAAAGCCTCCAACAAGTCTAAAGCACTTGCCTGGACGTTTCTCCTTCGCGTTGATCGTTGTGCTTGAGTTACCAGGCTTCGGCAAGCTCACTCGACAGTTTTCTGTCAGTGTGCCCTGTCTGAACAGAGCGCAGGGCAGGGCTGGGCATTGCTGTCCCCACGGTTTGTGTAGTTTCGGCG
Organism: Symbiodinium pilosum; assembly: GCA_905231905.1. Classification (NCBI taxonomy): domain Eukaryota; class Dinophyceae; order Suessiales; family Symbiodiniaceae; genus Symbiodinium; species Symbiodinium pilosum. The sequence goes on along the minus strand of CAJNIZ010045658.1, from coordinate 30,002 downwards.
CGAGAAGAGAGTCATGTCTGACTGCTGGTGCAGTCCTGCAATCTGAGCTTATGTGGTCAGATTCTGTCCTCCCACCGAATTGTAGCAAGGTCTACACGCAGAAAGATTTGGAGCTGAAAGGAGAGACCATGGTAGCGGCTGTTGCCTACAGCCCCACAGCTGCACTTTCAGGGCTGCTTTGTTCGAAGGAGAGGCACAGAACAATGGTGTACATATTGATGCACATAGCTCGGAGACACGGGCCTGGCTTCTGAGCGTTCATTGAGCGCCGTTGGTGGTACTATGCTTGAACCTTGTGTTCCCACTGTGGCACCGTTTCTCCTGGATGGCCGAGATGTGCAAGGGGCTGTGTTGTTTCGCAACCCTCACTATTATAGGAGTCCTAACAGCAGGAGTAAGGTGATGTTCCGGATTGGAATTTGCTTGGAAGTGTTTAGGCAGTTCCTCTTGTGCCTCTAACTTATCGCTGGCACCTTGGCGCGTGTCAGACGTTGCTGTCTCACCCTCTGCAGGTCTGCCATGTGACATCTCAACCTTGCACTTCATGGCTTTCAAGCACAGTAAGCACAGTACATTTGCATGCAGACTCCGCTGTGCTCCAGCGTGGACACCATAGGCTTCCACCAGGGGCCTCTCTTCTTGGGTAAGCCGTTTTATTTGATGCAGTTGCGCGCAGCCAACAGGGAGGAGTCTGTCAAGTCGCCCAACGATAAGAAACGATGTGTACGAGGCAGTTTCCAGCGGTCAAGATCATTACTTGTTCCCATGAGCTTGGTGCCTGAGGCCCATGCTTTCTCAACGTTGCCCTTGTCGTCATCGTGTTTCAGATGCATTAGCCGGCTTCCTGAGGGATTCATGCAAGGTGGTCGGTTGTGGTTGTGTGGACTGCTAAGTGCACTGCTAGATGTGCTGACATGCGAGACATTTGTTTTATCACAGCATAGGAGAGCAACCTCTATTATTGCAGGTGCTGAATGCCTTGTGGATGCTAGTCGACGTGGAGTGGAACCATGCCGCACTGAGAGGCGGATGCCTGGAAGCCTGCATAAGATTGAAGGAATTTCAGAAGCTGCACAAGCTGCGACGCGAATGGGTAAAAGCGTTTTTGTGCTTTTTCCACTGCTGCAGTGAGCGCAGAAGGCTCGGATGGCCGGCGTCCCCTTCAAGATGTCAGTGTGGTGATGGAGAACTGCTTCTGTAGCGTCTTGCTGAGAATTTATGTGGGCAAACGAGTTCGCACAAACGAGTGTGCAGCATGCTAGATACGACAAGGTGTGATAAGAGGGCCCTGTGGTTGACTACGAGATATTGTGTTGAATGCCATTTCAGCTGTGTTGCCGTCCAGGCTTCTTCAGCATCGAGATCCTAATTCGCCTTTTTGGGTTTAGAAGCTGGCGCTATATGTTCAAGGACCTTCGTGAGCCAGCGCCTAAAACCCAATTGAAGACGCCTTGCTTTCTTCAGGATGGCTGGTTCCTTTTTGTGGAGGCCTCAGCCGTTGTCTGAATTTGGCATCATACAACTCAAGGGACTTTAACAAGAACCCCAAAACAGTAACAGGGAACCCCAAGAATGTAAATAGAATATAGGAACCCGTGTTGTTTTTTTTGGCTGTTCGGTCTTTTTTGTTGTTGG
>CAJNIZ010045658.1:9474-28267 GCA_905231905.1 Symbiodinium pilosum | reverse complement strand
CCGCCCAAACAGCAAAAAAAACAACTCGCCCCCGCCCAAACAGCAAAAAAAACAACACCCGAACAGCCCAAACAACAAAAAGGACCAGACAACAAAAAACTCTTCCCATATAATATAATAGGAAGATACTTGCCACGGTCCTTGTATCCCGAAAATATGCCTATTATTCTTGCGGTTCCCTGTTTGAGGTCCCAGCTACCGTACATTTAATAATGCCTTCTCCTGCCCTGTGTGTGGTGTGGCTTGCATCCCTACGCAGCATGCGCTGAGGATTTATTGTTGGTGATCTTAATGGTTCTGGAGACGTGGTTTTTGCGCCTGGCCTGCAAGTACTAGTTAACACGGAGTGATTTGTGCATCATGACTTGTGTAATTGATTGCATGCACGAATTTGAAGCTACCTCGCTTTGCTTTGGCTCTCACAGCGTCAGGCCTCTGATAAATTTGTTCTACGGCACTCTGGACTCCGATGCGCTTGATAACGTTTCCCTCATAAGGCGGATCTGCTATGTGATGCAGATGCTCAAGGAAGACAGCAGTAAATGCACTTTCTCATTTCATGAGGGATATACATGTACAGCTGGCTCTTCAGAAGCACTTGTTCTTCCGGACAAAGAAGATGTTGTTTGAAAGGCTCTTCCGCTTGCCCCGAGCTCAGCATCCATGCTTTCAGCATTTTGCCCTTCAAGACTCGTGCTATCCCATTGGGCCGCCTGTAGCGTCATGCGGACCTCTTTGCCAAGTCTGCCCGGGCAGGCTTCGCCTGGGTCGCATATTCCGGATGCTTCGATTTCATCCAGAAATGAGACTGCTGGTGAAGAGCCCCTTCCCTGCAATGCCAGTCAAAATGTCGACTGCCAACTCGAGGAGGCAGCATTCTCAAGATGGCATTGCCCACAGCGTGCTTGCTCAGGCATTGCACGAGCCATGAACGCAGTTTTTAACATTCTTTTCCTCCTTGTTCTGGCCTGGAGCTCAGTTCAATGCTTCCTGGTTAATGCATTGTAAGATTCGCAGCCTCGCAGTTGCGCAGGCTGATTGCATTGTGAGGTGACTTACCTGTTCGCGATCGTTTTTACATCTCAGTCTCTCGGCAGTTGAGTAGAAGCACCTACATCAATTTGGAGAGCTGTGCAGGTAGGCGATGGATCGTGAGTTGCCTTCGCTACTTGTGTGCCATGCTTTCTACCCTACAAGTAGTTTAATCTAGCTTAGCGAAGAGCTTGTAGGAACCCTTCCCCCAAGGCTACCTCCTCACCCCCTCCCAAGTCAGTGGTGGAATTGCCTTTCAATCAATGTTACTCCCCAAGCACTGCATCAACACAAAAGATCCTAAAGTTAGGAGTTTTGCTTGTTTGCGCATGCAGATCCTCCTTTGTGCACGGAATTTGGGGTCTAGGGCCTCCTTTCATTTGAGTTTAGGATAAAGGGTTTAGGATGGTTTAGGGTTTTTAATGGGGGTTCAAGCAAGTAGGGGTTCGGCCAAGAATTTAGGAAGCCGGTTTGCCGATTTACATTTACAGACCTGTAAATACTGTTTTGAAGTTGTCTCGCTCCATTTCCGAGACTGGCGGCTCGACCAAACACATGTTGGTATGTTGATTGTCGCCATTTGGACTTGCAGAACATCGCTGCATTCAAGGCAGATAGTTGTTTCGGCTTTGGAGTTTGGGGTGTTGGGGTTGTTGAGAGTGTGGGATGGTTTGAGGTTCAGGGTATGCGGTTGCTCAGGCTTTAGGGGCTGAGTTTTGGGTTTTTGGGGTCTGGGGCTGTTTGAGGCTCAGGGCCTAAACGGGAAGTGTCGTATAAGTACCTGTGATAGGGGCCTTCCGAACCTCCACAAGGGTCTATGCAAAACGTGGAGGCGCCCGGGACAGGAAGGAGGATCGCTGATAAATGTAGATCTTTCAGCAGGGCTCCCTCGCGATCCCTACGCACCAACATGGTAATTAACGTGCTCATTAGTGATTTGCAATTTGGCGCAAACCATTCTTGAGTGAACACGGGCGTTTGTTGGCGGGTTTGTGCTGACTTTATACTTTAAGAATGGCTTATTCGGTGTTCATCTTCCGCAGCCTAGCCAGCTTTTGGGAGTGTTTTGTGTAACAAACTTCTTACGGGCGTTGATTTTCAGCAAGCGGCTTTCTGGAGCAAATCTGCTTCCCGCTGTGGTTTCGCGTTCATTTCTCAAAGCCACTTCGATGCCACGTGATTTTTTGGGGGGGCGTGTGCAGGCTCACATGCCATGGTGTTAATAATTTGCTAAGTTACTCAGATGTGGTTCCGTGCTCTATAAAGATCGAAGGCCAGGATTTGTCAATAGTAATCAGACAGAGAGGCTGTGGGTACTGCCTTCTACCATCTGGGCCGTAAGTAACTGCGGGTCATGGGATAGTGCATGCAACTCTGAGGGGTCTTCTTCGTGACGTGGATGGTCGTTTTGGGCTGCGCGCCACGCACTGCCATCATGCAGAGTACCAGCGAGGCAACCCAGCGCAACGACATTTCAACTAGAAGGTTGCGGAGGTCAGTACTGTCCAGATGTCTATATTTGAAAAGCGAGTAAACCCAAACAACTTTCGACCAGCTGCTTGAAGCTTGCGTTGAACTCCTGAACTTGCATCGAAAGATGAAAACTGATACTCGTGATACACAAACTACGTGCAGGTCCCAGCGCCCTGGCAAGGAGCCGAATTCAGCACCTGCGCCTAGAAAATGAAGGATTCTGCACCACATGACCTTCCAAGTTCTGGCAAAGCGCAAAATCCGAGACCTGAAGCTTTAAAATGAACGTCATTATGCCTCCCTGACATCATCAACGCTATCGCGCGCCGAGTAGGCCTGGCTCGAGCCAGGTGGCAGCGGTCATACAGAGCACCGGAAGTAACCTTCGGTTCGGGTAGATTTTTTTTGGGTGCGTGGGGCCTGGGGCGCTGGGGTGGGGGGGCAAACCTGTAGGAGCTCAAAATACAGCACGGTTCACGATTGAACGCGTCAGCTGGAACAAGGAGTGGCACCGTGCAATCTTGCAATAGTAGAGCCGGCAGAGCCCTCTACTACGTCAGAAGGCTTTGCTTGCTAGAGGAGCGTCTCGAGTCCCTAACATGTTGCATCAGACCAACAAATACGATCAGAAAGGTGAACGTTCTCAGGTGGACGCGCGCTGGTTTTGGAGGGGGTGGACTGTGTGACGTGCATGGTTTTGGAGGGGGTGGAATGTGCGACGTGCATTGGAGGCTACGGTAGGGAGGGCAGGGAGGCAGATTTTTTCCAGAAGCCTGTCTGCCGAACTTAACTTACAGGCCCAGGCTTCCTCGGCACTGGGCACGTGCTGAGGCAAAGTTTCCTTCATTGATTAACCTAGGACCAAGGCCCTGCACACAACAAACGAAGGGTAATAATTTGTACCTTATGTGCCGAGGCTGGCTGTGCCCGGAACACCCCGCATCAACGCGGACTTGTCCGAGGCAATTCAAGGGCTGCAGCATGTTGGAGTCAACCTTGTGTTTGAAGATTGTCGCGCCCCAGATATCCATGCAGGCCACAGCCCAGCAGCTCTTTGCTGACATGGGCTCCTCTATGCTTTCTCTGCAGCTCGACCGATTTCACAGTCATAGATGTTGTAGTCGAAGCTTGCAAGCTGTATGGTTCTCTTCGCCATGCAGAGGAAGGAAGTTTGACGTAATTGCCAAGTCAGAATCTGTACGGCCTCGTATTCGCGTGTTTTAACTTCATGTACGTCACCTGCAACCTTGCAGAATTATCCAAGGTTTACGCATGGCGTGTTGGGATCTCAGGGATAAACAGGGTCATCATTCTTCATGCTCCTGAGTTCCAGTGCAAGCTGTCTCGCGCGAAAGGCTGGCAGATGAGCTGGCTTTCGCCTTTCTAGCCATCGAGGAGGAACTTGCGCCCCTCATCCCATACGCCTGTCGGGGATGTGCACACTGAAAGCAAGAAGGACAGCGTGTTGCTCTTCTGGCTCTTCACGCTCTTCGTAGTAATCTCTGGAATTACTTTGCTGAACATGCTGATCGGTGTCCTTTGCCAGGCCATGTGCTGCTCCCACATTCTGTGTCAATTTGTGGTGACAGTGTTGATTTGTGCAAGGTCGTGGAGGACAATTCCCGCGAGCATGAGAAGCAACAGATTCTTGTGGATTTAAAGACCAGTCTTGAAGAAGCTTTTGAGGCATCTTGGCTCTGAACTGTGCGCATCTTTTGCCGGATGGTGCAGAAGTGGCAGGGTCCTAGCATTTCCTTTCTATGGGCCCCAGTGCCGGAGGGAAAGAAACTCGGTATGCTCTTCATCTTTTCATTTTATTTGACTTCACATGGCATTGATGGTTGATATTCGCGGTGCTGGCAGACGGAATCAGTGCAGGCTTTCCCAACATGTAGACAATTGTGCGGCGTGCAGTATAGCATGGCGCTGCAGTTTTTTTGACGTGTAAGGCCTTGGATACTTCTCACGATGGAATCATCAGCAGCTCGCCGCGATTGTGAAGTGCTTGTCCATGCGGAATCTTCCTGCACTGCCTTCGTCAAGCAAGCTTTGCCGCGTCTGACAACACATTCGCTGCTCAAGGTGAAGAGGAATTCCAGAAGATGAAAGCAAATCCTAAAGTGATGGAGATCTTCGCTCGGCCCCTCTTCGGCAAAAGCTTGGACACAGGCTCCAACATGTCATCCAATCAATCATCGTCAGGTTTGGATGGTGGAGGTTTAAAGCACAATTCTGTCGAATCCACAGTTCAACTCGTTCAGCTGAATGCGGGCGGGTAGGGTGGCAATGTCATCTTCCATCAATTCCATCAAATCCATGCATCAGTGGCAGACTTCCGCCTTGTTTCGTGGAAATCCTGGCCCCAACACTCTTGACTACATGCAGTTGCGAGATGGTGAGGGATCACTGAACTTCCGAGGCTGGGCATGGAAGAGTCTGCGATCATCCAGCGACTGGATCATATGCAGGCGACTGCTTTCGGAGCGAGTAGGATCTACGGGATTTATGCCACTGTTACCACTGCTGTCAGGAGACAATCTTCGCCCCTTCCAAGAACGATGATGCGGATGAATCCTTTCTGACGGATTCGAAGGCACTTGGATCAAGGAGGCCAGCACTACTTCTGTTCTGCCAAGCTTCACGGGGTGGAGCAGACATGCATTGAGGCCACCGAGCTTGTCTTTCAATCAGTTTGCAGACCAGGTGCGCAGGGAGGGAAACATAGACCCTCCTGCAGCATTGCTCAAAAGCAGTTTCCTTAAGTTGGCAGACGGCTGTCCACGGGGCCCGCAAGCAGGTCGTCGAACTGCAAATGAACAACTCTGCGGGGGTGTCTTGGCAGACAAGGTTTGCCCTTATTCAATGGCTCGTGCTGAAGGTTGCTACTTTGCTGTGGTCGTTGTTTATGAGGGGAGATTTGCGTTTGAGTCATCTTGAGTCGTCAGCTGAGGTCCTGGACGTCCAAATGTTGGCATCCAAGGTGCTGAGTGCAGCTGCTTGAGAGCTCGCCGTTGTGGAGTGCTGCAAGAGACACCTGTGTTCTGTTGACGGTGCACTGTTTGAGTGTCGCTTGAGAATCATCAATATTTCGACGTAGGTTCGTGCAGAAGATCAGAAGGTGTTGTGACTTGGCTGAACGATGAAGACAAGTGTGACAACTCTACTGGATCAGCTACATGATGACAAGTGAAAGCAAGATGCAAGCTGAGAGTTGCGAAGTGAGTGTGCAGAGCACCAAGCCTACTTCATGAGTCCTTCAACAGGAGCTCGCTGGCCCGACTAGAGTCAGATGTACAGCGCCTGCTCAAGGCACCCATGGACACCCAGGCCTGGGCGCCTGCATATTTTGCAGTTGCTTGCCATGCACACGACGGGTGCAAGACGCCTCAAATCTTCAGTGAATGTCAGCACCGTCAAGCGTACTAAAAGTATTCTGCATCAACGGGGTCAAGGAGAGCAAGACGACGTCCATCGGACTGCATACACTGAACCTGAGTGGCGAGGCTCATGCTGACCGTGGTCCAGCAGTTTCATTTGTTGTCCAGCTCTGATGCCTGGAGCACAGGACTCCGTGCCAGTCAGGTTCCCGTCAGCTCCACTTCCGTGCAGAGAGGTCCGGTATCTGAAAACTCCGTTATGGTGCCATGGATCATGCTGAAAGCTGTGGACGCAGGCTTTGCAAGCATCTCAGCACAAGGAAGTCGTGCCAGAGGAGCCGGCTGAAGCCTCAGCAACTCGTCGTCTCATCCTTCTTTTGAGAAGAGACGCGCTTTACAGACTTTACGGTAGGTCCAGCTTCCTGGAGAGCTGGGATGTGGAACGTTACTTCCGGGGGCTTTGGACAGTGACAGTCCCAGGGTGGCGAAACAGGCGAGTCATGTGCGTGTGAGGGCAGGAGGCTCGCTGGACTACGCTCTTGCGCAGGCTGCCCTGGCTTCCTCACCCAGTCCTGCCGGTCCCTCTGAGATGACGCGGCACGAGATTCAGCAGGCTCCGGAGGTCTTTGGCTCAAGATCTTATCAGTGCTCTTTCCATCGTCGCTTCAAACTCCGTGCAATAATTTCTCATTTGCAATTCTGCAAGCCACGGTATGAACTGCTCTCAAGTGCTGAGAGCGATCTCGTTGTGCCTTGGGCCTTGGCCACAAGCGTTGCAGCTTGATGCAGTGAATTCACTCGCACCCCACTTGCACAACAAATCTGACTTGGCAGACCAAAGTTCAGAAGTTATTCGTCTTTGACTGAGTCAAAACAACTTAGCTCAAGAAGAGCATATCCTGCAAACGTATGCTTTTCATACCATACCGCTATATGAACCTTTCTTAAATACAAATCGTATCATGTTTAAAGTTGCCCTTCTTATTGTATTCCAGATCATAGTCGCAGCGTTGCAAGGTCCCGGAGGTGCGGACCTTCATCACAAAGGAAGGCTTCGAGCTAAGGGAAGACTGGCTTCAGGAGGCCAGGAGTAATCCAGTTCCAGCGACACCTACCCCGGACTTGGGTTAAAGGAGGGTGCCCGCTGGATTTGTGAAAGCATGTTGTGGATGCTCTGTTCAGGTGCCTACCGAGCTACTTCTCTACATGCTCAAAGCCAGAGCTGGCCCTGAGATTATCTCCTGAGGGTTTTGCCCGTGACACAGTGCACGGTCAAAGGCTATCAGCACAGAGTATGATGCATAGACAGCCATAGGGTGCAGTGCTGAAACCCTCATTAGCGTCAGACTTTCCCAACCGCAGGGAGGGATGCGATGCGGCCCTTCCTTTTGGCACCACTACCATAGTTCCCTCCAGCGAGGAGGTGTTTCACCGATTTGACGGAAGAGCGTCAGCGTGGTTATGGATCCACGACACGTCTCGCGGTCTAGCAGAAGACAGAGGCCCCAGGATATTGACGGGTGAATACCCCGCACCATGGTGGTCCATCTCACGCTGCCCCAGATTTTGAGAGGGTGCGTAGCTTTACCGGCTCCCGGAAGTATCGGGCTCACCCTTTCCAGTAGCCAGCATGGCTGGGTTTCGTCAAGGTGCAGGTCTCTGGATGGAGCCGTGCAATCTACACTTGCAGCTGACATTTCGCTCCCAGACAGCACCTCAGACGCTTAGAACATCTCGTTCGAAACGTCCACATCTTGCGCGAAGCGCAGAAAAGATTTGGACTAGGTTGCTGCTCCAGTCTTTGTTGATGGTGCTTGGCAACTTTGGACAGATGCCCAGGCAGCGGAGGCGGATAAGTCAGTCTGGCCGTGAACAGTTGGGCTCAAGCTGAAGCTGAGCTCACCAGCAGGGCTTGGCCGGGACCCGGAACTGCCAGGCCGCAATTACCATGCTTGATGTGTCAGCTGAAGTGCAATGCCTATGACAGGATGCGGTTGACTCTTGAGCTGCTGCAGCAAGCACCGCAGTCACTGAACCCAGCGTTGCATCGGCAGCTGCAGCTTAGAGGCTACAAGCTGCCTGGATGCAATGCGCAATCTGTTGACAGTACTCTTTCAGCTGCACGCCCTTGCACGTGGACAAGTCTCCCACTCAGGATTCCTACCATTGCAGCTTGACCGGCATCAGTTGTCTGCGATTCTTCAAAGACAAGTTGGCACCTGAGGAAAACCTGGGAGGCACGGATGATGCCTATGAGTCACTGCCTTACTCAGCGCATAGTTTTTCGCGGTAGGTTTTTAAAGTCACTGGGCAGCGCCTACTTGCCAGCGCAGCAGACATAGGGACCGCATCTTGTTGAAAGCTTACGATTTGTCTGATTCTGTAGGTGTCTGGACTTCTCAGACAACGATCTCATCAAACTGGGAAATTTCCCGCCGCTAAAAAGGCGGGATCCTCACCTGACCGAGTTGCAAGAAGTTAGTTAGAAGTCTGCGCCTCCCCTTTCGTTCATCGCTTGTGCGCAATCTGAGATTACGTGTCCTGATGCTGATGAACAACAGGCAAGGTATGCTCCGCGATAACTTTCCCAGATGCAGCTGGTCACACTAGAATTTTGCATGTCTGGCATCTGGCACAACGAGGATCAGCCGAATTGCGCCAGACTGTGGCTCGTCAGCAAGTGATGACAAAGATGCATTGGGCGCAAAAGATGAAATGCAGCAGATGAGGCTTCGACCCAATTCCCAACATTGTTAGCCTGGTCCTGACAGGCAGGAGTCAAGTTTCTTTAGCAAGTTTTTGAGACTAGTTGCGTCAGTGTAAGTGATGACTGCGTGAGGCAACAAGCTGGAGAAGATGCTCGGCTGAACGCTGATGCCTAGAACGACAAAATCATGGCAGTGCTGAGGCTTGTAGACTTAGAGCCCATCACGCAGCTCAAGAACCTGGAGCGCCTGAGCCTCATGGACAACCCGGTCACCAAGGCGGGAAATGATGAGGAGATGTAACCTCGTCCTGTCGTGGATGGAAGGTGAAGCACTTCCGACCGTACATGATCCACAAGAGCTCCAAGACGCTGAGGCATGACTTTTCTTGTATTGCATTCCGAAGTGCTGTAAAATCAAAGATCTTGGAAGGATTCTAGACTTCAACCGCATCAAGGACAAAGAGAGAAAGGCTACTTTCGCACGCTGTGCTGTGCTGTAATCATTCGCAACTTCCTCTTGCCCTAGGCGGCTACGCTGCTGTTTGCCGGCGAGCGTGGTAAGAAACTGCTGGAGGCAGTCCGGATGTGTTTTACTTCGCTGCCATGAACCAGCCACCAGAGCCAACACGCACACAGGAGATTGCTCCCCCACGCGTGGTTGGCAAGGAGCCCACAGAAAAGGCCGTCAGCATTCACTTGAAGAGTTCCCTACTTATCAGCACTCTCTGCACTGCAGCATGTCAGGTCGCCGACGTCTCAAAGTCCGGTCCATCTCCGGAAGTTATTGCCACGCATCTGCATTGATTGGAAGGCTGATAGTGGGCTTGGATGGGCTACGGCTAAATACATGGCGCTTACAGATGTTCATTGCTCACAGATGCGCATCAGTGTCAGGAGCTGCCCAAGGGTCCTCAAATCTCTGCTGTGGCTCTCAACATTTGAACAGCAGCTGCCCAGGAGCGCATCAAGAAGGCTATCGCAGAAGCAGAGACCATCGAGGAAGTCACGCGCCTTGAGAAGGCCCTTCTTGGGGTACTACACTTTGCCTCATTGCGAAGCGCAAGACAGAAGCTTACATGGATGTTCAACTGCGGAGGCCTTGAAGAGTGGCATCCTCCCAGACGACCTTAAGGAGCCAGGCGGAGTTCTGCAACGAAGCAGTACTTGACAGTAGAAGATTTAACCAGTTAGTGCAGGCACTGAGGGCCCTGAGCCGGCGCCGGGGGTCGAAGGAGGCCAAAGCTATTTGGGCATGTCGGGCATTTTGGGCTTGTGTAGCTTTTGGCAGCAATCTCATCGCTTGGACCTTGCATTGCCTGTTGCCTGACAGCCTGCTCTCCTGGTAGAAGATTGCGTCTGCAGGTGCAGAGCCTATGGCCGAGGGATGAGATGAGAGATGAGAGGTCGGGAACTGACTGCCAGGGCTAAGGCGGACTTGAGAGTTCTCGCCGGCTGTCTACGGCTCGAGAAATGCTGTAAAAGGTTCTTTATCCAATCCTGCGCGATCCAGTCACGTGACAGCCGCATGCCTGCTGACTCGAAAGACTCCTGGAACTCAGCGTCTGAGGGATATGCGCCGTTCGAAGCCTTCACAGGCCAATTTACCCGTGCGGCATGTGTCGAGTTGCCAGACTTGCTGCCTGAAACTTCTGGCACGGTGAGGATTATGGATGTTGCTGCTGGAACAGGTGCATCCACATTTGCCTTGGGCAAACAAATGTCAGATCATTGCAGGCAAGCTCGCCGCACTGCGGCCATTGTTGCTACTGACTTCAGCGATGTTATGTTGAAAACGTTGATGCAGAAGTTCAACGCCACCGCAGCAGACTCGGAGGTCGCTGCGACGCAAGCAGCAGCAAAGGAAGGGGTACTGGAACTTACATCCCAGGTTGCAGATGCACAGGACCTCTCAGCTTTTGCTGATGGAACCTTCAGTGCAATAACTTGTACCTTCGGAATCATGTTTCCGCCATCTCCAGAGAAGGTGGTTCGTGAATTCTGGCGACTGTTGATGCCTGGTGGAGTCGCTGTGGTCACTACTTGGCATTACAATAACATTCCTTATGACATCCTACCCGATATTGCACATGTTTTCAAAGGTCATAGTCGCTTCAAAGACTTGCCCATGGCAGCTGCTACTCATAAGTTCGGACAAGAATGCTACATTCGGCGCTTGTTTCGTGGAGACCTCGACAGTGGACCAAAGTTATGGAAGGACAGCGACCTCAGCGCGAGATTTGTCGCTGGTTCTTCTGTTTGCCTTCCACAACATCTGGCCGCGATGATGAACAAGAATCCGCTGTCCAGCGATTTGGGTGACTGGGACGAAGCCGCTGTAGAGAAGTATCTGCAGGATCACTGGACGGGAGAGAATGGACAAATCATCCTCAGAGGCACAGCCCTTGTTCTTGTTGCACGGAAGACAAAGAGCGAATAACGTGCTCGTCCACATGCGCTCCTTGCTTGCTCTGTACAGCAGGTGGACTCACTGCGAAAGAAATTGACTGAGTGTGTGTAGACACACTTGATGTGCGTGCAGTGTACTTGAGAACAACTGCTCAGGCTGGATGGGCTCGCAATCTTGATGCGGAGCAGCACGAAAAAGTGTCTCCTTTCTGCGTTCAGCCGCAGTTGCAGACAGGGCCGCAGGGCATCTTGTTTATGTGGCATTCGAGCGCTAGAAGCAAAATGTAATGTCGTCCTTGAAGGACCTCTAGGATAAGCAGAGCAGTTGAAGGAGGCTGAGAAGGGAAGGATGGCGAACAGAAGGGATCGAAAGGTCATCTCACAAATGCATGCTGCTACATCTGCTACAACGATTCACAGCCACAGCATTGCCTTTCAGAGCACAAGGGGCGGGGAGCGACTCTGCTTTGGGAACATGTCTTCGACGACAATTTGGCTGCAGGCGAGTTATACCAGCTGTGACAACGGCAGTTTCAGACCGTAGGCTGATGATTGGCTGATGCGTAGCATGCCCTTCTTCCTCAGAACTCATTTCCATTCGATGCACATGGCCAGACCAAGTGTACAGCCGTAGGTTTCAACTTTTTTAGTGCAATGCCTCCTGCCCCTGCTCGGGTCAACCGTGCCAGCAGCAGCTTGTTGCGCTGCGCTGCTGTGGCTGGAGTCTCAGCACCGTGCTCCGTCTGCCAGTATGCTGTAGGGCATATGATAGCATGTACCCTGAGTTTAGGCTGTGGTGGGCGCAGCTCTGTGCTCGATGGCTCACCTTTGCCACAGGGCTGAAAGGGTTTGTTGATTTTTTGATACTGACAGCATGCAGTGATTAAGTTGCTTTGGCAGTCTCTGAGCCTGGACTGACCCAGGCTTTCTTCGGTCCAGTGGAACCTTGCGACTGTTTGCCCCGCAGCGCCGTTTGCGCAGCGTCAGGCCTGGCCCTTCGGCTGCGTCTTGTCAAGTTGTGGCCTGTACCGCCTTGACACCTGCGACCGGGCCTGCGACCAATGGTATCGGTGGCCAGACAGTTGCGTATTGGCGTATTTTGTGTTTCTTTGGGCCTGTCATGCCTGCCTGACGCGCAGTCGTGGTGTGTGTTGGATTCTGGGCTAGAAGGGTACAAGAGTAGACGGTGCGTGCGCTTTTTGATTCGATTGTCACAGGGCTCAAGCATCTTTCGCCTCGTGTGCTTGGAGTGCATGCGAATGAGCCGTGCATTTGCTTGCCATTTTGGACCACAGTCTGGACTGATCCGCCTTATGAACCTCCGGATAACCGATATTTCCTGGTTTTGCTCCCTGCTGCTCTGGGCGAGTCTTGATAGGCCTCACGTTGTGGCGCGACCTCCTGCTCCGTGTTACCTGGTGGCGGTTGAACAAATTGAGTAAAAGGGTCCCGGCAGAGTCTGGACAATTACCTTCCACACAGGCGGGCATGTGGTGGGAGGATAGGTCCCGCTCTTCTGGTCGTACGGGCCCTCTCGACTCGGTTGGAAAATGCCATTCCCACACCCTCGTAATAGGCCTTTGGGGGGAGGGGGTGATTCTCTGCCTAGCATAATTTGGGGCTTATCCCTGTGAGGGTGGGGGGGGTCAGGAAATAGGCCTGGAAGTCACCATTTCTGTCGTCAGCCAGCGGCTTCGAGCACAGGAAGGAGACAGGCCTGATGACCTCTTGTATACGCACCTCGGCAAGCTGCCCAGTCTCCTGGCGCAGAAATATACTTGGAGCAGAGAATCCCAGCCTACATGTTCAATATCTCCAGGGGCACGGCTTGGCTCCCGAAGGAGAAGCTGGACATAGGCCATGGAAGCGGAGAGTTGGGCATCCTATTGAGGGCTGGTTCCTCGAGCCCCAGCCCCAACAAGGATCAGGTGTGCTGGTTCGCCATGGAGCACACTCATCCGTTTCGTCCTTGCAGCAATAATTCTCCTTTCCAGTGCTATGGACGCGTCAATCCCCCTCCGAACGGGTAACAAAAGTAAATAGATCCTGCAAGAAGTCAAGCTTATGGCCTAAGAGCCGGCGGCAGGATCTTTCGTGATACCTTCCCATGTCAAGCGGTGCTCCGCCACCTGGGCGGACCAGCTGGCACCGCGAACTTCAAGGGCTTCAATGCCTCCTGACGCTCGATACCTCGGGTGCCTGGAGGCCATTCTGGATTGTTTTCGACGCAGTTGCCCCGGGCGCTGATTGGGAGCCCCAGGAATTCTCCAATCTTTAGCAGTGGAAGCTGCTTGCCTCGAACGCGGAACCGCAGAATTTGGGATTTGTCGTCGCAGGTCGGGTCGGCTGCTTTCTAACCCGTTTCCAGCTAGCTTTGTCTGCTTTGCCTGTCTCTCGTGTCTCGGAGAGAATTTTGCCACCTACACGAATCGGAGCTCTGGGACAAAGTGATGTGCTCAGTTTAAGTGCCTGCGCTGTGACGACGGCAATTTCGGCTTATGGCCAGGCACAATGCAGCCACCGTCGCTGAAGCCAACCCTTTGCTGGAGACGAAGGGGCTGCCTCGATTTCAGTCCATTGACGTGTCCCGGCTGCATTGGGAAATAATTTAAGCTGCCGTGTAGCTGAAATGTTTACATCCAAACTTACGTGTGTCGGGCTTTTGAGTCCGGACGTAGGGACAGGACGTGTTCTGTCTTGGGATGCCAGGTCAAGCATGTTGAGCCGGCTGTCGATTCGATCCTCAAGTCGATGCGTGAGGCGTGCAATTGGAGTCGTCACAGGTGAGAATCAAGTGATGGGGGAGCGGCGCGTGCTGTGCATATTCATGATGCAGGATTTCAAAGGCTTGGAGGGAGAACTCCCTAAGAAAGAGGCTGAATACGAGACGACCCTCGGACTGAACAAGATTTGCTGTGGCCAACAGGTTAAAACAGACGATGCAATCCTGAGGATTGTGGAGTCCTTGGAGAAGATACGCCACCCTCTTTCGTACAGCTGGGGTGTTGTGAGCCACTTGAACAATGCCGCTGGCTCCAATCCAGATCACTGTCTCTGAAAATGGTGGGAGTTTTGGCGTGGCAAGTGATAATCGTGTTACTGCGGCTTGTGCAAGGCCAAGGGCTGTCACACCCCGCTGAGCACAGAATGCTAAGGTGAAGAATTCTGATGAACTGCGTAAAGTCCATCAAGCAGTTCAGCCAGAGGTCGTGAAGGCAACCCAGAAACAAACGAAATGGATGTCTGCGCGCCTTGCAAACACTAGGCCTCTATGGAGCTGTCACAGAGTCGCGTAGTCTTCAACGCTTTGGGCAGCTTGGACCAAAGTGCCTTGACGAAATTGGTTTCAGAAGTATTGCGAGGTGTTAGTTACAAATTCAAAAAAGCCTGCATTGAGTGGTGAATCTGCTCATTCTACGTGTAAGACTGCGACGCAGGATCAACCAGGTTTGTGTAAGCAGCCTTCTTGACTGATGCAACCCAATCACGTCGCAGAGGCGCGCTTCCGGAATCTCGAAAGCGCATTGTGGAGTCTGCACTGCGGGACATGCGCTTGAGCGGCGTTGACCTTGAGGACAGCATTTGCGCAGTTGTTTGCTTCGGTTTTTGTGAGTGGTCTCTGGAAAACCTGTTAGCTGCTTTCAGGGCAGCGCAAAGGAAGAGTTCAACGCCTTACACCTGGGTTGCCTTACCTCCTTGTGTTTGTGTCCGCGGAGTCCTGTTCCACCAAGACGATGGCTTTGCGCCTCTCGGAGCTTGGTGCTCCAACGGCCTGTTCACAGCCAACGAAGCAGACTAGCTGTTTTTCTTGCCACTGTCCCTAGCGTTCCTTGGCATTCTGCTGTTGACAGAGGCGCTTGAGGCTCACTTGTGAAAGCCGTTTCGGCTCAGCAGAATTCTTCGTATTTTGATCTGACAAGAAGCAGAGGCTCGGCTGCTGCTTCCGAGAGAACAGTTCTCAGAGTAGACATCTTGAGGCTGAAAGACCAAAGGCCTGCCGCACCAAGGGCGCCGTCGGGGTCCAGCTTTTGACCAAGCTGTCGATCCAGGCAAGGAGCAGGTGAATGTGCCGTGTTCGTGAACGTTTTCAGGAAAAGCATGTTATGCCATCATTCCTTGAAAGTGTCAAACCTGGATTTTTGTTTCCACTGATCTTATTGGGCTTAGCCCCTTCCAATTCCAGTCTCCCGTAATGCCTCAAAACCCCAAACCCTAAGCCCTAAACCCTCCCTCTTTTGAGTTGCGTTATCGCTGCAAACTCCCCTAGCTGATGCTGGCACTGGAGAAAAGGTGTGGAAGGGTGTCGAAAAACTCAAACCTAAAACGTGCTTGTTCTGGAGGCGCCATGGTGGTGGATGCCGCAAGCACGGACCCGTAGCGGCAATATCATGAGAGAACTGCCACATGGTTCTCAGAAATGGTTGACATGAACGATGTTGGACAGCTGCCGTATGCTAAGGCCTGGATGATGGTCGCCACTTGTCTGGTGATGTTGATGACGCCAGGCATGCCTGGCTCTAAACACTTCGCTTTGACTTTCGGACTTCTTCGCAGCCAGGCTTGGCGTTCTTTTACGGTGGCCTGGTGAAGGAGACGAGTGTTCCGGCCTCAGCCACTGCAACACGAGTGGCAATCCGCATCCATCCGCAATACATTGCAGAGGTGTTGACAATGCTGACACAGAACTTCGTCTCCATGGGTGTCGCTAGCATCATTTGGTTGCGGGCTGAGTCGTCAATTGAAGCACAAGCACCTGGTCGATGTTTCTGATGCGGAAGTTTTCGGGATCAGTACAATTACAAAAAGCGAATCAAAGATAAGAGCAGAATGAGAAAGAAGATCCTGAAATAAGATAAAGACGTCCCTGGAAAAGTGAGAGACAAGTACGCGCGGAGTGAGAAAACCGTGAGAGTCGAGTGAAAAAGCTCGGCAGGAAGCGAGCAGAGGCTTCGGCGAGTGGATTTTCTCTCCATTCTCACTTCATTTTCATGTTTTTCATGTCATTCTCACATTAGTCACTTTATATTCACTTTGTTCGCTTTCATTTGCCACTTTTGCACTTACTTTCTAGAGTTTTCATTGTCATTTTTAACGTCACCTCCTCGTTCTGATTCTTTCTTATCCAGCCTCATTTTAGTGGTATTTTATTCACATTTTCTTAACACATTCTTTTTGTTTTAGTCTCGACTCATCTGGCTATTTCTCTGATTTCCTAATCTATGCCTATGTCGACAGCCTTCATGAAACAATTAGCCAGGTTTGCCTACTTTGTCCGAGGGTCTAGTCCAGGACCACTAGTTGGAAAGCTGCGAACGCTGCACCATGCTGCACCAAGCTGTCTGAGCAAGCGCAAGGCATTACCATGGTAAACTCATCAGTGTCGAAACCTGAATCCTGCTACTGGTAGTACTCCGCTTGGTGGGTCCTCTGCCTCCGTCAGTGGCTTGGAAGGGATGAGCATAAACCAGTAGAAGTGCAAGCTACTGGTAGAAGCATAAGTTACAAGGCTGTTGTCAGGGTCTCGGCTGAAGCAGGCCTGGTTAGCCAGAGGGTCCAGGGAAAAGAGATGTAGGGACTAGAGATCCCCAAAAAGCGCAGCGCCATCGTGATGTCGTCCTGCATGGGAGTCACACGCCATCAGGTTCGCTTTCGGCTTCTCCATGTGTTTTGCAGAAAGCTGGGGCTTCATCGGCAATCCCTGGACCCACTTTGGGTTTCGCAACTTGAGTGTACGAGAGGCCCGGCATGAAGTGTGTAGCACAGTCGTGGCCCGGGACAGGGTCTAGTCTAGGGCGATCCTGACCGCACTGTTGCAGGCACTGCCGGGACAGGTGATTCCCAGTGAGCTGTTTGCAGCATACCAAGGCAGTGGGTTAGCATTTCATAGAGTATCGTCGCTGACCTTCACCGTGTACGAGCTGTCCTGCCAGGTATGTTTGCTATCATCACACCTGCGCTTATGACGGGCACGTTCACAGATCGGCTGCGCTTTAAGCCCTATTTGATCTTTTTGTGCCTATGGCTCGTGTTGCCTGGCTTTCTGGCAACGTTTTTGCGTGCATGCTTTTTGACTGCGCCGGTATGGATGTTGAGTGAGTGAGGATAGTGTATTTCCCATGGTGCCACTGGATCTGGGGCGGCGGTTGGCTTGCTCAGTGGGGCGTTGTGGACTTTGCGGGAGGCAGACTCTTTGCAGAGATTTTCACAGTGGAAATGGATGGGAAAGTGCAAACTTCCAGAGAGTCGAGATGCAACATGCTCCTTGGTCTCTGGCAGGCATCGTCGTCCACGTCACTGCTGGTTTTTCTGCGCTGGCAAGCCTGAGCATTGTAGGTCACCGAGAGATCCCAGAAGATGAGAAGCATATACACGAGACACCGCATAACATTCCGTTTGTGGCGCTTGGCACCGCACTGCTTTGGTTCGGTTGGTTTGGATTCAACGGTGGCCGCCAGACTGCCAGAAGAGATCCTGACTGAGTGGTTGGTCCTTTTTTGCGTCGTTACTGTCACCGTAGCATCCTACAACCCAGGCTCCGCAGCCGCAGCGAGCGGCGTAGCGATCGGAGCAGCATCCCGACGACTTGATATCGGGAGGGCTTTCGAAAACAAGCGCGGCTCTTTGTATCGAACAAACCCGCTTGAAGGTAGCAGAACTATATAAAAGTAGAGTTTAATCTCAGGCAGTGAACTCCCAGATTGCGGCCAGCGTGGCGCTCTTCCTGTGGCTAGTGACCCTGGCAGCAACAGCTGGCATGTTAGAAGCTGGACGAGCATGGGGCAGATGCGCAAGACTTTCGCTGTCGCACGCTCAGGTTATTGAGTGGCTTCGGTTCGGTAGACCTTCCCTTGTCGGAATCCTTGGTTCGCACAATGAGATTAGAATCCCACGCTTCATCCAGCGTTTGCGCTTGCATCTAGAATCTGAAGTGGCTGTTGCATGGGAAGGACTCTGCGTTGGTGCGATAGCTGGCTTTGCGACGATTACCCCAGCAGCTGGTTACGTGCAACCCTGGGGTGCGTCCAAGGGCAGCAAGAAGGATTCGCAGACCTGTCAGGTGCTCCTCCTTACCTGACAATGTGAAGAATTGTCCTGTGAGGTTTGTGTTGGGAATCGTTGCCACCTTCTTTTGCTACGCCTGCACCGAGCTGATTAAGCACCTCGGGCTTGATGATGCCCTGGATGTGTGGGGCGTTCATGGCATGGGCGGCTTCATTGGAGCCATCCTGTGCCACGTCTGCAGAACAAGACCGGAACCAGACTGATATGACGCAATTCCGGGCAATCTAGATGTTGCTATGAGTGCTTGAGTTGGCTCTTCGTGATGGGCCTAGTCCTAGTCATCATCATCATCATCATTATTGCTACTCAAAGCTTTTGCTGGGGTGGAAAGGAAGATGATCACCGCTGCTGGTGCTAATTGCCGCCACCACCGCTGCCACCGCGACGACCAAGATGACGACGTGGATGGCGACGACGACGGTTACTGCTACTCTACTCCTGCTCCTCCTGCTCGTCCCTGCTCGTCCCCGCTCCTCCTGCAGCTACTTTTACTCCTACTCTACCATGCCGTGTCTTACTGCTTCTACGCCTCCTGCCGCTGCTGCGCACTATGCCACTACGACTGCGACCACAATACTGCTACTCCACTGCTCTTGCACTCTGCTCCTCTGCTCCTCTGCTCCTCTGCTACTCTGCTACTCTGCTAATCTAGTATTCTGCTACTCTGCCACTCTACCGCTCTACTTCTCCATTATTGTAGTAGCAGCAGTCGGGGTGGTGGTGGTGGTGGTAGTAG
>CAJNIZ010045657.1:6963-32001 GCA_905231905.1 Symbiodinium pilosum | reverse complement strand
GTTGTCAGAATTTAGGGTTGCAACCCTAAACCCTAAACCCTAAATCCTAAACCCTAAACCCTAAACCCTAAAGCCCTAAACCCTAAACCCTAAACCCTGAACCCTAAACCCTAAACTCTAAACCCTCAACGAACTTGCAAGGCCAGCCTACTCTGTGCAAAAGTTGCAGGCCCTGCATGATCGCCCCTTGCTGCAAAATCATCTGGAGTTGGTACCCTAGGGTTTAGGGATTAGGGTTTAGGGATTCGAGTTCGGGGTTTAGGGTTTAGGGCTTAAGGTTTAGGGATTAGGGACCTGTGCTTATTTTCTTCCCCCAAAAAAACATGGGAAGGGAAACCTGTAATCTTCCCTCATACAAGCCTTACATAACCCTTATACATGTCCTAGTTTCCCCACATGAGACTTCTGTAAGACTTACGCACGGGCACTCATCTGCCCTAAGCCCGAAAGCCACCCCTGTTCGCATAATTCAGGGCCACACGGCATCTTTTGGTTTGCGTGTTCCTCAGATGAGCTGTTAACGTCGGGGGCCACAAAACCCTCAAGCCTAAGACTTGCGGGGCTTAGAGTTTACGGTTGACTCAGGTTTTGCAGGACTTGGGAAGTATGCTCTTTAGTGGGAGCTGCAAAATATCGCCAATTTTCCGGACGGCTCTCAACACATTTGAGTTGCGCTTGTTCTCACTAGGCTTCCTTACCCCCAGGAGGCTAGGCCTCAATGAGCCTTAGGTAGCCCCAGAAGCTGCAAGACTGTCCACCGCATTAGTCGGTACTCTGAGAGACGCGGGGCTTGGTAACGTAAGTATACTTCTAACCCCTGTAGGATGTTCAGTTGCTCATGACGACCCTCAAGGACAAGGCGTGGGCCTACAGCGATGCGTCCGGCGCACCCCTGCAATGGTCCGTGGCCAAAGACTACCGCTCGCAACTCTTCAAGCTACAGTCCGTGTGCGGCCTCTTCCTGGATCGCGCTGGGACCATGTCTGGCCATGAGGCTGGACCTCGGATGGCAGAACCTGAGTTCAAGGAACTCCGAGCCAACCGGAGTCACTTTGCCAGCGCCTTAAATGCGCGCATTGCGGACCCGCCTGCTCTAGCCAAAGAACTAGAGGATGTGAGTGCTGAGCAAGGCCACGGGCTCACACACATGGTCCACTTTATTGGCTGTGTGAATGATCCAGATTTTTGACTCTCTTCACCTTCTTGTCATCTGCAGCACTACGCGCAGCTGCACAGGAATGGCAGGTGTTTACTCATGCCCAGGCCTTCCCAAGCCAGGAAGCCAAAAGGAAGTAGCTGCAGTACAGCGACCGCCACACGGGCGACCTGTGCGGCCTGTTGCCGCTGGCTCGCGGCATGTTTGTCGCCCAGCTACTTGCTCCGAGGTAGCCATGGCCACATGCACTTCGCGCCTTGGGAGGCCAGTGAGAATCAAATAAATTTTCTTATCTGCGTAGCTTATGTAACTTGACCGGTCTAGCAGACAAGCAGTTTAGGTGACAAGCACTTTAGGGTTGAGCGTTTGGTGTGCTTGACATAATGTTGCGTAGGCCAGGGCTGCCGTGTAGTCCACGCCGGTAACGTAGAAGCCTTGTAATAACATGGCATGGGGTACCCCAAGTAGGCCTCAATTATTGAGATCCCTACATGACTGAAATAGTGCCTGTGTTGCTACCTCGCGGGAAATAGTGAATCCGCATAGACTCGTCTTTGTTCGCATTTGAGTAGGAAGAAGGAAAAAACCTTTGCTCCTTAAGTTGTGTCTCGTAAGCTGGCGTGCTAGATGATCTCGTACGATTTTGAGACTAAGGGTTGCAAAGTGGATTAAGATGCATGACCTTCCAGAGCCTTCGATGGCGGCAGGTTTCCTGTACTTCCTTGGGGAAGTTACAGCCATGAGCTGAAAACCCTGGGCTGTTAACGTTGAATATGAGACCGCAGAGTTTTCTCAACATCCACTTGTTTGGATGTCGCACCCCTAAGGCTGTGTGACGGTCGAGGGCTCAGGGTAGTTGTGTGCCCCCCCAATATGACCCGTAACCCACTCCTCACAAGAATTTCAAACGATTACACCTACAGAAACAGCATCTCCAGGGTAGTCTTTTTCAAAGCAGGAAGTATATTTTGGAGCTCCGATTGAGCATTGATCCCATGCATGCAAATTTCAATCCTTGATCCTCGCTCCCCACTGCCTAGACCTTAAACCTTAAACCTTGATCCCTAAAACCCTAGTGCTTAAACCCTAATCCTTACAGCGTAAAGCCTACGCACTAAATCCCAATGCTTAGACCCAACAAGCCTCGAAATGCACGTCCTAAACTCCAGTCCCGAAAGCCTGCAGCTTAAACCCGAAACCCTAAGTCCTAACCCAAACCTTGAAGGTTAAACCCTACACCTAGACCTTAAGCCCTGCGCCCAAAATCTTCTTTCACCCTCATATGACCTCTACATGACCTTATACATGTCCTATAATCCCTTTACAAAGACCCTGGCCCTCCATAAGGCTTGTTGGCAATTTCCGAAACCTTCGCGGCGGGGACCGATGAGCAAAGCGGGGATGCCATGGTGGAGGCTGTTCCTAGGGCTTGATGGGGTGTATAGGGTTAGGGTTTAGGTTTTAAAGATCGAGAATTAAGGTTTAGGGCTCAGGGTTCAGAGATGTTGGTGCTCAGGGTAGTTGTTGAGTTTGAGGGATTGGGGTTTAGGGTCTTCGGGGTTTGGTGAGGGAGTGGGTCTTGCGGCTTAGGGTTGTTGGGGCTTGAGAGTTTGAGATGTAGGATCAGGGGGTCCACAAGGTTGCGTTGCGCACGGTGAAGGTTGTGTGCACCCAATGTGCCTGTTTAAAGGGATCTCTGCCAGCTTCTTTTTCCTCGAGCAAGCTGAGAATCGAGGGATTAGGCTTCTACATGCATACTGGAGGACATCCATGTTGGAAGTGCCTGTAAGTGGAATGTGCGTTCAATAAGCATAGGAAGGATGATGCAAATCTTGCATGACCACATGATTTCAAGCTGCCACAAGCCCCGGGGTTTAGGGTAGACGGCTTACAACACGACAGCTTGGCCACTAAAACGCTAAACCCTCAACCCTAAATCTTAAACCGTACACCTAAACCCTAAAGTTATCACAGTGCATACCGACCAGATAACGAGTGGGATAGGGCGGCTTCAGCCCTGCAGGAGCTTGCTAACTTATTTGCTGAGAAGAATAATATTCCGTCCTTTCTACTAACCACCAGGAAGCTTAGGTGTTGGCCAAACAAGCTGCTTTCTTGGAGGGCATTGGGCATTCCGGAAGGTCATGCAACAGCACCTGCTAGTTGCTCAGTTTAGGTATTATAAGGAAAGGCCGTTGCTCCAGGGCAACACCGTCATGCTGCTCTGCTACGCAAGCGCTCATGTGGATCGCCGCTGACCCCACCGAACACAGGGACGTGTAGCTCCGTCTCGCTGCTCTCCTGGCGCAGTCTCACAAACAAGGGTAGAAATTCCAGCAAGGGAATGGGCCTGACCTTGGACTTCCCTCCAGCGTAGTGCGATCCCACATTAGCTGGGTTATGCAGGATTTGCAGCAGTGAGGAGTAATTGGGAGGAGAGGTAGCAAGAGGAGCAACTCCAACAGCAGCTTAGCTTCTCGTCGTCCTCATCGTCGACGTCGTACTTGGTGCTGATGATGCTGCTGCTGTTGTAGTAGTAGTAGTAGTAGTAGTAGTAGTATTCGTAATAGTAGCAGTAGTAGTGTAGGATGAGAGCGGTTCAAGTAGTTCTAGGCAGAGTTTCCTCCGGGACGATGAGGACCCTTTCCAAGAGGGCTATCTGGAAATGGCAAGACTGCGTGGGCTGTCATCATTTTGTATCCTAGTTCGGGTTCGAACCCTAACCCAGACCCCTGGGCGGATCTAGAAAGTAGAGCCCCCTTAAGGGTTCCTAGGAATTACCCAATAGTAGTATAGGGCACCAAATTGGGGGTTCTACTTTCTAGATCCTCCCAGGGGTCTGGGAAGCCCTAAACCGCAAGGGGAGGTTCAGCTTTAAGGGTTTGGGGAAGTCGAAGACGCCATGCTCGTAGTCTCTTGGGACACCAATTGTAGTGTTTGGGTGGTGTGGGGTTCAAAGTTTAAGGTTTGGGGGTGGTTGAACCAAGTACGACTATTTTCTTGTTCTACGTTTTTGGAGCCAAATGCAAAATAAGATCGTTGTCGGTATTGGAGACAAGTGCTCCGTCTCAAGATACTGCGTGCTCAAATCGGGCAGCTCTTTACATTCCCAACTAACCCTAAACCGCGTGTTTTTGCGAATAGCTCATTTCGGGGCTCAGGTTTGCGTTGATGCATAAGCTGTCAGCCCAATTGTTGCTGGCTTGCATGGGATGCGATGCGTAATTCAGAAGGACCCTGAGCTTACTCGTTGGGCTCGTGGGGTCAAGCGCACATGCCAGAAGGATGGCAAGGATGACGACGGTGGCGATGTCCGTGTTGCTGATGGCCGTCGCAAAACAACACGTGTCCGAATGACTGGCAAACAGCCAGCGCAGCTAGCGCCTGCTCCGATGTTCTGCGCTGTGCTGAGAACAGCAGCTTCGACAGAGCAATCTTCGTGAGCTCTGTGAACCAGAAGGAATTCATTGCTCCTGCTCCCAGAACCCCTTTGGTTTTGACCCTAAACGGTTTAAGGTTTGAGGTTTCGGCTTGTCCTAAATTTTAGGCCCCGGAGGGATTCGGATTTTGGAGCCCCCTTCCCCTATAAAACTAACGCCTCCGCCACGGCAAGAAGCGGCATTTTCAACATGGTATTCCATCAGCCAGTGGGCTCAAAAGGTGGAATGAAGGTAGGTGGGCTAAAGGATCCCCAGCATATCCTTTACTATAGTGGGCTTATTTCCTATACCCCACCTTTCTTTACCCCACCGTTTGAGCCCTCTGAATGACTTGCGGGAGGGGGTGGAAAGGGTTCGGGGCTCAGGGTTCAGGGTCTAGGTTGGCGAATATGGTAGGGTTGCATGGAAAGGGGGACCCATTCTGGACCCTTATGATCATAATATCATATTGAAATCCTTATTACCTTAAACCCTCAGCCAAAAATCCTAAGCCCTACGCCCCCAAAAAGGAACCCTGATTTTGAGCGTGTCAGTAACGCACTGTTGGTTGAAACCTGTCAGCCCTGTCGCTCTAGTCCCCAGACCAGAGATGGAAGATACCACAGTCAAGGGTTTAGGGTTGAGGCTCTAGAGTTTTGAGATTAAGTTGAGGGAACCATGAAGCTGCAACATTGAAACCTAAATCCCGAAGCAAAACCGACAGCGCAGAACGGGGGACCCCCCCATTTCAACAAACATTGCATTCAAGTATATAATAGCCTTTTGAAATAATGTTATTGGGGAAGGGTCTCAGTCTATCAAGCCAACCCACCCAAAAGCCAACGAACAGGAATTATAGCTTGGCGGCTGATCGTGTACATAAAATCTTGGCGCAGGTGGTGCGACAGATGACGGAGGCGCCCATGCAGACCTTCATGAGATGGGTGTGAAGGTTTGCTGATGTTCCCGATTTGATTTAGGTTTACGGTTTAGAGGGATTTGGAGTGCAAACTGTAAGTTCTAAACACTTAACCATCTGTGGTTTAGGGCTTTTGGCTGAGTAGAACCGCTTGTTCTGGTGAAGGTAATGGTGGCCCTCGTGCAGCCCCCCCGGCCCCCCCCCCCTCCAAGATCGGCAACGCCAGCAGACATGATGGTCTTGCTCATTCGTATTCCGTTCTTTTGGGTATGAATCAAGCTGAGTCATGCCGGTGGGGCCCTAAACGCTAACCCTTAATCGAGATGTGAGGGAGGGAAGAGGCCCTTCTCTCAAAACCCTAAACCCTAATTAGACGTCTTCAGGGCCAAGTAGCTCTTATCTATCCCTTGCCGAAGGCCTACTATAAAAGCTGAATAGGAGTTGAAATAAGAACGTACCAATATCATGGTCCTAGATTCTCTGGCTAATGATGGTATGAATACCGCAGATAGCCCTCAAATCATACGGTGAATTAGTTGAGTAGTCTCCGTAGGAATTCCTAACTACAGTATAACCCCACTATGATTGGCCATCTTACTGTCATTATAGGTCTAGGGGGAACGCGGTTATAGCCTAAACCCTAAACCTTAACTCCCCAAACAGTACGGGGGAGATCTCCTGCTCCCTTCTGGAGCCATTCGAAGCCTTATCAACTCCCAAATCCCTAAACTCTAAACACCTTAAAACATCTAAGCCCAACCCCCCCAAAATAAATTCGAAGCCCTAAGTCCTAAACCTTAAACAGCAGTTCATAGAACCCCGACCACCCCCTTGTACCCTGCTGCAAACTAAGCTGGAACTACGTTGGAGCTACTGACTAAGGGACCACTAAGGGTGGACATAGGGTTCTTTGTGGCAGCCTAGCATAGTCTCTAATTTAGGGTTTAGGGTTTAGGATCCATGTCCGTTAATTATCAGTTAGATGGGAGATCTTCATTGTAGTAGCTTATATCATATGTGGGGCTTCCGCAAATGGGGGTGTATCTGCGAGGGATCGACGGCTTCTGGAACCTCCCATCTTAGGATAAAGGGCTTGGGGTATTTTTTTGCATGGTGGTTTCTTGTGGGTCTGTATTGGGTTTCTACCCTAAACCCTAAACCCTAAACTCCTAAACTGGTAAGCCCTAACCCTGAACTAGATGGGCGTAAGTATACATGGGGTGTTTGCTCTTCCTTCTATGAACTCCTGTGGAAGGTAGCCTTTCAAAGTGTACTAGGGTTTATCATGTACCCCTAGTACCTTGCTACCTGACCCTAGGTCTCCTGAATAACGCTGAGCATCAGGAAAAAGGGTATAGTCCTCCTTAAGTAGATAGAGTAGGGTTTCGGGTTTAGGGTATAGTCCCCCTTAAGTGAATAGAATATTGAGTATATGGGGATCTTATTACCAAATGCCCCAAGCCATGTTTTATCTACTTCAGGGGGCTATACCCTTACTATTGAGAGGTAACTGGGGAACCTGGGCTGGAAGTAGAGGATTGGATCCTCTGAGTTTCCCATTAGTGTAGTAGTTGTGTGCATCTCCTTTTCCATTCCCCATACCCTAAACTAGCACAAATGGTTTGTATGTTCCTTTCCAGTCCTCATTGCCTGCTAATTGCTAAATAAAAGCTTCATGGGACTGAGTAAATGCTGAAAAATTGGGCTCATAGCGCAGTATAATTGAGACAAGCTGATAACATACAGACGTCTTAATACGTGGGTTAGAAGTAGAGTTATAAACCCAATTATAAGTATATTCGCCCTTAAGTAGATAGAATATGGGGTAGATGGGGATCTTATTATAAAATACCCAAAGCCATATCCTATCTACTCAAGGGGGACTATGACCCTGAACCCTAAGCCCTAGACCTATTCACTTAAGGGGGACTATAGCTCTACTACCTCCCACTGAGTGTGATTCTCACTGGGAACGCCCTGCTGCAGTCACGCTTCTGGTCTACTGTCAGGGAACTTAATTTAAGTTGCTATATCGGGGAAACCTTATTAATTACTACATATACCCGCTATGGTAACCTAATGTACGTTCCTTAACAGCAACCCAGGCTTTGCATGCTGCATGCTGCCGCACAGAGCTGGATCCTTACATTTTCATCACACGTTTCGACGCAAGATTGATATTGCTTGGGTACTGCCCCCAGTCTGTAACAGTAGGGAGAGATGAATAATATTGTTAGATATCGCCTTTAATATTACCCTGAATAGGCACTGTTACAGGCTGGGGATATATTCCTTAGTTGAAGCCTAGGTGTGCCAGCATTGTTCCCTGCACCATTTGAAGGCTGCACTGGAACCAGCTGTAATGCCGCGTTCCTCGAACTCTCCACGTTGAAAACCACCAGGAGCCAAAGAGTTGTGCGAGCTTTGTCATCGAATGCTGGCAGTGTTGGAGAACAGGCGGTGCGGCGGGAGACAAGCCGTCGGCTGTAGGGGCGACTATCTCTGTAGAGTAGTTTCGCGAAATAGGGGGACCCCAACGATATAGACCTCAATATATTGTAGTCTTTATAATAGAAATGCCCGAACAAGAAATCCTCATTTTGGGGAACCTCCGTATGTACACACACACATGCTTTAGGTGTAGGGTTAAGTGGTTGCGGAGTATGTACTGTGTATAAGGGACCCTGGGCGTAAGGGTACATAGCAGCGGCACGTCGTTGTTCATTCTCCTTCATCGTGAAGCCCTGAAGCCTGGACTGTTGAACCTTATACCTAAACCCTAAACCCTAAACCCTAAACCTTAAACTGTTCAACCCAAGCCCTGAACTGTTTACTCCTAAGCCCCCAGCAGTTCAAACATCCTTTACCCTGCAAAGCCTTGCACAAAGTCATTTCCTCACCTGGACCGCCTGAGGAAATTCATCTTCATTTGCCAATATACCTGTAACTTGAGTGGCTGCAAGCTCTTTTGTTTTTTGCACAAGGGTTACAGTACAAGCGGAATGCGGAAAGCAGCAGCCTGAACATTAAAGGCACCATGCTGTGCTGGGGGCTGTGCAAGCCATGTTGTTTGAGGCGCTACTATGGGGGGAGCAGAACAAAATGGATGGATTCTTCGATTTCTTCTGCGAGAAGAGCCCCTCAGCACACAGAGATGCGAGGGTTCCATGAGGTTGTACTGGAAGGTTTCACGGGACATAATAGCCACTTAAGAATGGGTTCAT
Organism: Symbiodinium pilosum; assembly: GCA_905231905.1. Lineage (NCBI taxonomy): Eukaryota > Dinophyceae > Suessiales > Symbiodiniaceae > Symbiodinium > Symbiodinium pilosum. Next base: position 23,283 of record CAJNIZ010045657.1, on the reverse strand, counting down.
ACCCTTTCTTGTAATTGGGGTAGCCTACATAAGTCCACTTAGGGGGATAATAAGTAGAGTTATAAAACCGTTCGAAGTAGTTGCCAAGCCCTATGAACCTTCAAGTATAAGCCAAAAACCCTAATCATCCCCATGTGAGCTACTGTCTAAACTCCTGTTATATAGGGGATTATACACGGGTCTACTATAGGGGTTGGCTATGGCTCATGTGGGATTTTGGTTTCAGGGGCCTCGGTTTACGGTATTCAAACCACCAGGACCAACCCCGTCATTTAGCAAAGGCTCGTCTCCTCCCGTAATGACACTGACTACAAATCTTCCCGGCACCATTACAGAATGGGAGGAATGTTTGCTTTCAAGGGCTGGGGGAGTACTACAATGGCATAGAGGGTATCAGGACTGAGGGTTTAAGGTCCAAGGGTTTAAGGTCCGCGGTTTGGGGCTCGGAGCTAGACGTACAGGTTCGGAGTAACCGGTGTGTTGTGTGCAGGGTTTCATGCTTACGCACGGAACCCTGAACCCTAAACCCCAAACCCCAAAATTCTAAACCTAAAAAACCCTAAACTTTAAAGACCAAACCTCTAGACGGGATGGGCTCATGGCATTAAAACCCAATTCCTTAAAGCCTTACAGTAAGTTTAAAGCCGTAAATCAGAATAAGACCTTCGGGCTTAAGCCTACTGCCTGACCGGCCTGTGACCTAGGCCCTAGCAGCCGGACGCTACCAACAAAACCTTAGGGTCTAGGGTCCTGAACCAACAAAACCTTGACCCTATACCCCTAATTCGCAAGCAAACACCTAACAACTTGGATGGTTGAGAGGACTTAGCAAGTATGTTGAGTCTTAGCCCTTACAAGACATACTTATGACAATGAATAGCTCCAGTTGCCCTCGTTACTAAACCCTAAACCTTAAACCCAAACCCCACAACCCAAAACTCCTAAACCCTAAACCCTATACCCTAAACTCATTCACTAAGTTCGCCGGTTTTCAAGTAGACCCCCGAAATCCTAAACTTTAGACCTAAACCCTGAATGCTGAAACTAAACCCTAAACCCTGAACCCGAAAACCCAACTTCTGTTGAAGGCATTCTTGCGGACTTCGTCCATGTCATCGGGCGCGAAGCTGTACCGAAGACCGTCAAAGTTCAGCTTCTTCAGAGTCCCTCCACTTTGACATGGGTTTCGGGTTTAGAGTTTAGGGTGTAAGGTTTGGGGATTTGGGGTTTTGGGTTTGGGCTTGAAGGGTATCGTGCTATGTGGGTTTTTTCAAGATGGCCCCCCCTTATGTTTGGATAACTTCCATGTAGGGATTTAGGATGTAGGTATCAGCGTTTCGTTTAGTGATCTTAGAAACGCTTGGGGAGTACACGGGGTGGATCAAGGGTTATGCCGGGCATCATATAGAGAAATTTGATTTAGAGTGTTTTGGGGCTTAGGCATTTTAGCTCACTTTGGCCCATCTGGTGCCGCAGGTTCCTGGGCAAACATATGGCTCTGTGGGGGTTTCCGGAAAGCATGTGAGAAGGAGAAAGCCTGGAATCTGCCAAAACCCCATAAAAGGCTTTAGGGTTGGGGTTTAGGGTCTAGGGTTTAGAGCTCCTACTCTCCGCAGCGCCAGCTTCCGTGTAGCCGCCCGTGCGAAAAGGCAGAAATCCTTATGGGGCACTTTTGGGTTCCATGTTTAGTTCAGGGAGAGGTTACTCTGAAGTACCAAAGCCGAGAAGCCTCAAACCCGAAAGCGTAAGCCCTAAACTCTCGACCCTAAACCCTAAACCCGAAACCCAAAACCCTAACTTCCCAGAAGAGAGCCGAGGCCTGTCAATGCTGATTCAGAACATCCGGAGACCGACATCACTTTACTACATGTTCAGCCACGCGGCTCACAATGTAGGGTATAGGGTTTAGGGTTGCCATTGAGTAGTATTTTATTTGGGGATACTATGCACCCACTACAGAGTAAGATTATGTCCTCCTTTTAGACTTTTGGGGTATAGTCCTTCATGGGAGGCATGTAATCTGACTGGCTTTAACCGCCAATGCTTACTCAATGAGGGCTTAGGGTTTCATGGTCAGCCACACGGCTTACAGTTGAGGGCTTAGGCTTTAATGGCTTTAGGGTCACGTCAACCCCCCCTACAGTGCTAGCTCCTTGTTATGGAGTCAGTGGGGGGGCCTTAATCCACCTACAGCAGTCCCTTGTGTTACCCACTACTCGATGAGGGATTGACCCAACTTCAGCGTTTGCTTTTCGCACCATGCGTCGAAGAGTGCGCTTTTACCGAAGCTCGGGCTCTGCAGGCGCCAAGCCATTTTAGGTTGGAAGCAGGGGCCCTAAACCTTGGACACTGAAACCATACACCCTGAACCCTAAACCTTGAACCCTAAAACCTTACATCCTAAACTCTACAACCCTCAAAAACCCTACGCCCTAATGTGGGCTCAGCCCTTAGTAGGATTCTTAGGCTACGTCAGGGTCTGCTTTCACAAGATTAGCCGTAGTAAGGGCCGTTGAATAGTGGACATTAGGGAGTTTAGCATAGTCCCTCATGTAGCCTCTTTTTTTTTTGAGATAAGGATATTGCTCAAAGCTATGGCTGGGCATGAAGCACATGACGGGTCGCGTTGTTCGGGAGTAGAACCCTAAACCCTAAACCAGGGAGGCACTTGACAGGCCATTCGGTTTCCAGGTATTGGGGTGTCAGTGATGGCATGTCGAGGGAAGACGGTGGGTTTCCCAGACTCCGGGTCTAGGATTTTAGGGATTAGGGTTTAGTGTCTAGGACCCTTCTTCTGAAGTCTAAGGATGTAGTTGTCTAGTTCGCTCGCGGCTGAGGCAACAACCACGTCAACCAACTCATCATGACACAGTTCGACTGGAGCGATACGGACAGAGGGCAGCGATAGCAACCCTAAGCCCTAAATCCTAAACCCCAAGGGCATCATGCTTAGGTTGTCTACTTGGAAGAGATCCCCATGGTAGACCCTAACTCATGCCTAGGCTGCATGCCAAACCCTAACCCCTAAACCCCTAATCCCTAAACCCCTAAACCCCTAGTCCCTAAACCCGAAGCCTTAAACCCCTAAAACCCTTAGGGTTTAGGGCTTAGGGTCTAAAAAAGCAAGCCTAGACCCTGAGATCTAAATCCAGCAGCCCCCTTAGCCCCAAAGCCTATAGTCCCCCTTACGTAGATAGAATATGGCTTTTTTTTGGTATATTATAATAAGATCCCCCTATACCCCATATTCTATCTACATAAGGAGGACTAGAAACCCTAAGCCTTAGACCCAAGATCTTAAATCCCAAGCAAGAACGCCGGAGTGGTCCTAAATTGTAGGATGCTAATGCGCGGGGGTGTGGTGTCCAGATGTTGAGTAGTTACGGCCAGGCTGTAGGGTTTCAGGGACATATACGGATATCTATGCGGGTATATGGGGCTACAGGGAGATATAGGGATATCTATAGGGATATCTATGGGGATTTATGGGGCTACAGGGAGACATGGGGATATCTATAGAGGTAATAGGGATATTTATCGGGGTATGTGAGGCTAAGGGCCCAGGTACCTTATTCTGTTGTATAGATCATAGGTATACACAGCGTTTAGCACATGCGGTAGTCTGCCTTGTTGGTATAATGTTCGTCGGAAGACAGTATTCCGGTGAGAGAGTTATGGCCTTCGATCCTACGGTTCATATTGTCCAGTAAGAAGATGGTGTTTGGGACCTAGAATCCCATTATTTGGGTACTTGGATCCTTAACTTATTATACCCATGTGTATGTTTTATGACTCTCTTAAAGGGACCTATCGTTACGTGTGTACTCCAAATAGCTGTACTTAAGCGGGAAGCTTTGCGGGGAGGGGGGGGATAATAGAGGCGGGTGGTCGGGGAACCCATGACGAATGGAGGTTAAAAGCTGGGTTTAGGGTTTAGGGTTTAGGGTTCTTCAGAAGCAATCCTGATTTTGGAGGTATTTGAATCATTGCCAAAGCCATTCCCTTATAGGCCTTGTTATGGCTCTAGTAGAAGATGCCCCCTAGTTAAACGCTAAAGCCTAAGCCCTAACTCTTTAGGCCCTGACACCATTACTCTTGCTTCTTTTCAACCTTTGAGACACCCAATCTGAGCCTCCGCTACCCATTCAGATCCCTGTTGAAGGGACACTGGTCGTTGTAGATCCCCTCTTGGGATTCCAGGTTAGTTTCTGGGGTAGCTTTTGAGGAGAATCTTTGGCATCTTCTGAAGTTGGGATCTTTCCGGTCCCTGAACCCTGAACCCTAAATCCTAAGCCCTAAACCCTAGTTCGGTAAACCCTAAATCTTAAACCCTAAATCCTAAACCCTAAAGGGGGTCAAGGTTTAGGGCTCAGGGTCTTTGTTTGCAGTGAATTCCCTGCAGGGTCCCTTGTCTTGGGTATTTCAGGCTACTATCAGGGTTTAGAGGTTAAGGGTTTAGGGTTTAGGGGGTCTTCTACTTACCTTGAGTCCTCTCCTCAACCTCTAAACATACGTTCTACGCCATAAATCTTGTTCGAACGGACCTCCATATAATTACATCCTGTGGCTAAAGACTTCAGGTTGATAATATTCTGGGCTGCTACACCTCCAGTGTACATGGTGGTTTTCATAAACAGGGGGGACAATGCAACATCCAAAATGCTAAAGACCTTGTTGTAGAGACCCCCAATTCACGGACTCCCCCTTTCTATTTCCAGCGTGTATCTGCATTCCAAGAACCATTCGGAGGATATCTTGGGCTACTACATCTCCTTCTTGAAGTCCCTTGCGCTCCGCCTGAACCACGAGCGCCTCGTCAGAGTTTCACTGTTCAAACCTTCGGGCCAGTGATTCTCTCGGACTTACATACTACTTGGAGGCCCATGGGACTTAGTAACTACTTATAACTGGGATTATAACCCTACTTATAATGGGGGTAACACCTATAAATCCATTTAGGGGGATTATAAGTAGGGTTATAAGCCCAGTTACAAGTAGTTACTAAGTCCCATGAGCCTCCAAGTAGCGTTGATATTAAAACCCCTGCATGACCTGAGCCTGCTAGAAAACCAGAAGTTCCAAGGTTATAGGTGCTCAGGGTTGCAAACCTTGAGGCCTGCAGCCTAAACCTGAAACGCACTCTGATTGAACCACACGTGGGCAGTAATTTTAATGGGGTTTCTATAGTACAACATAGAGCAAGATTACATTTTCCTTGTGGGCCTCGTATTGTATAAGGGAAGTGTCAACGTACCTGGTCCGGAAACCAGAACCGGGCCCCCATCTATTCGGGTCCTATACTATCCTTAAACCCTAAAACACTAACCCTAAACCCTAAACCCTAAACCCTAAACCCTAAACCCTATACTATCCTTAAACCCTAAACACTAAACCCTTGGAAGCTTGGGGCAGCTTGAAGGAGGCCTTAGGGAGATCTTGGGGAGTCCTGATGCAGGGTCCCCCTTCTATGAGGCTCGTTAAGGAGTCCTTCATGCCTTTAAACCCTAAACCCGAAGCCCTTAAACACTAAACCGTTAAACCCTAAACCCTTCAACCCTAAACCCTAAACCCTAAACTCTGAACCCTAAACCCGAAACCCTAAATCCTTCATGCCCGAAAACCTAAAATCTATAGTTTCCCTCACTTAAATAGAATGTGGGTTATTTGGGATCTTGGTTTCGGGGAATTTCCATATTTTATCTACCCAAGGGGGATTATAGACCTATGTGGAGCAAGTTCTTGATGCCATGTGCGGTAATGCCCTAAACCCTATACCCTAAAACCCAAATCCTAAACCCATGTGGAGCAAGGACCATCAAGTTCTTCTTCAATGAGCACTCACAGCAGTTCCCCCTTTACACAGAGGCGATACGGTTCTTTGGCCACCAGGACCCCACCCGGTTGAGGTCAAGCGGTTCAGTTTAGGGTTTACGGTTCAAGGGTCTAGGGTTCAGGATCTAGGGCGAAGGATCCAGGGTTTAGGGTTTTGAATTCGGAGTTTAGGGTTGAAGGTTCAGGGTTAAGTGTTAAGGGGTGAAGGCTCAGACTGTCAGTTTGTGATTTAGAGTTTTGTTGTGTAGTACTTAGACGGGGTTGTGACCTGATAACACACTACTCAGAAAGTGCTTATATTTGTTTCAAACAATGGTGCCTTGTTGCAGCTTCTAAGCAGGAGGTTATGCGTAACACGCCTCTTCCCGTAATCCCAGTTGAGTATTCGTGAGACAGGGTTCTTCGGCCTTTGCAGGAGCCGTTAATGTTCCGTGTTGGTTTGGGCACGTCATTATGGCCTACAATCGCCAACATTATGATTCTAGGTTCCTGCTCCCTAAACCCTAAACCCTAAAACCCTAAACCCTAAACCCTTAAGCCTGAACCTCAAGCTGTTATTGGTCATCCTTTCAAGCCTCATGAGAGCTTCTCTTATGTTGCAAGACCCCAGCCTACGGAGCCGGATCGCCTGCAGGCTAGTAAGCAGATTTTGGAAAGCCTCAGCCCTAAAATTGCAGCCCTTAGGTAGCATAAGGGTCAGAATTTTGGGCACTTTGGGGTTGCCAAAAACACCCGTCTAGACGACCCATAGAACCCATCTACGCCTCCTACCCGACCCTCAAGTTTCTATTTCCCGTGCTGGGTTGCCAAAAACCTCTTATCGCAGGATCCCATGGTGCGCACTGCAGTGCGAAATCTGACACTGCAAGTGTAGCTCGGCTGGCGTCTCCTCTTCGAGTTCTTTTTTGGGGGTGCGGTGTTGTGACTGGCTCATCCATTTGGGTGGCCAAAAAAACTTCCTACTAAGTTTAACCTAGCCAAGAGACCCTAGAACTCTAAAACTGTAAACCCTCAAACTGTCAGCTCCTAACTCAAAGTTGCACATGGGATTGGAAGGGTGGAAGGATTCTAGGACATGAAATTTTTGGGCTTGGAGTTTGGAGAAAACTCCCGAAACTCTTTCGGAAAGGGATCCTAAACCCTAAGCCCACAAGCTCTACACGCTGTTTTGGGTTCAGGGTGTAGGGACTACTCCCAACCTAAGGACTTTATGCCCATCATCACATCATCTGACTCTGCTAGGGTCCTTGTTGTTGGGGTTGGGGGTTTAGGGTTTAGGTCGCTGTTATGAAAATCCTCTTGTTTTGCAAAGGAATAGCGTCTACTTTGGTGCGAGTCTTGGGTCACTCAAGGTTTCTGGCAGAACATTAGTCAGAAAGGGTTGCGACTGTGATAGCATAGGGTTATTAACGGGAGATGATATGTCACCCCCTGAGCCCAAAACCCAAATCTCCAAAACCCCTAAACCTAAAACCTTAGCCCTTAACCCTTAACCAAGGCTTGCTCAAAGCCGGGTCTGGGAGTCTAGGGTTGGGGATTATGGTCGACCCGCTAAGCCCTACACCCCTTGAGGTGTAGGGTTTACAGTTTAGGGTTATGGACTTAAGGTTCTAAGCTTGAGGGTTCAGATGTTATCCGCGAACGGTTTATGGCCTTGCAGCCGCCAGAAAAGAAACACGAGGCCAGCACTGGGCTTTTGGGATTGTTCTCATAGGGTTCCACTTCCCCACTCTCCATCAGGCATCAGTAAGTCTGGGGCTTCTTTCTAGTTTAGGTTTAGGGCTTCTCAGTTTAGGGTTTAGGGTTGAAGGTAAGAGGATTTAGGGTCTTGGAGGGGGACCCAGTACGGAAGTGGAGCACAGCTTTTGCTAACCCTATAGTGGTCCGTTTTTTTTCGAATTGACCTTAGATGCCTTTGCCTTAGGAATCATGCCATGGCATAAGAGTAGAGGTCATGCAAGAATTTTCGTATCGCGTGTCCAAACCATGCAGCGTGCGGACTGCTACGACTCTAACATGCAGCCGAGCAGCGACACCCAAACCGGCCGCCGGCGACGGAATTAAGTCTATCCCCTACTAAATAGTAGACTCAGAGCCCGCAGCCCCAAACCCTAGACCTTGTCGCTAAACCCTGCACCCTCAACCTAAACCAAGAACTAGAAGGCTGAAACCCCCTGAGCTCTCCAGAGCTTCTAAGGCCCCGCCTGACTTTACCTGTCCCAAACTAAGATGGAAGCCTACGCGGTTCAGGGTTTAGGGTTTACGTCTGGACTGCTGAAGGTTGGAGGCAGTATCCCCAAAAACAGTCACACCCTAAACCCTAAGCCCTAAACTTCCGGGTGCTAAGTGGGGATCAAAGGAATATAATACCTATATAACCACTACACAACATATACGTACCCTTATTCCCGACTAAGCCCCAGGAAGTAACCCCTGAATCCATAAACCCTAAACCCCAAGCGAAGAATATTCAAAGCCTATCCCGTGAGTTATGAACAGCGTTGTAGCTCTCTCTGGCCCCACATCTTGAAGGCGAGACCTGGGTTTAGGGTTTTAGGGTTTAAGGTTTAGGGTTTAGGGTTCAGGGTTGGTGTAGGGTTAAAATTCCCAAACCTTCAAACTTCCGAACTTCAGGTACAAAGTGGACGATGTTGCCATGAGAGCCTTCATACTCGATCGCTCGCAAGCGTACTTTGACACCCGGCCGAGAAGTGTGCTCCTGAAAGTAGGTGGTTTCATCGTAGTGAGATTTCAGGTTAGTAAAGTTCTCGGTCTCTGAGAGGAATTACAGGAATTACATCGGGGTTGCAACTTCCCGTAAAACAGACCCTAAACCCTAAACCCTTGCCCCTGAGCCAACTTAAGTCTATCGGGCTCCTACACCTCTCTAGACTCTAGTTCCTGACTGCCAAAACCCGATTTGAATCGTCATCTGACCTGAAACCCCCATGCCCCAACCTCCAGCCTCAATCCCTGTTTCCATTGCTTCACTTCTTGCTAGCAGCCAGCAACCAAACCTTTCGCCCTTGATTCCGAAGCCCTAAGCCCTGCATCCATGAAACCCACTGCTAAACTACATGACCCTAAACCCTATACAACCCCTATAATCCCTGTAGTTTCCATTTTCTTTTCCATTAGCCCAATATTACCCCAATGGGTACCTATATCCCCTATAGAACCCCAACCCTAAACCCGGTTTCCAACAATAACGGCTCACTACTTGGGAGTCCCTCCGCGGGTGTACCTAAATCCTTATCCCCTGAGCCCAAAACCCTAAAGCGAAACCTTATACCTGAGGTGCTGGACAATGGTTGTATTGTTTAGGGTGTAGGGTTTAGGGTATTATAAATGTATGTAGTAGCCCTTGATATTACCCCAAGTATAGACTGTTACTGGACTTATGCCTTTAAGCTGCAGAGCTTCGGCTTGTGGGTCTGTAGTTCATCGGCTTTGAAGTTAAACATTTAGGGGTTGAATCCTTCATGCCTAATTAGTAACCCCCCCAACTCGCACCCCACACCTCAAGCCCTACAAAAGACCACTTGGGAGGTCCAGGGCAATTAATCGCCCAGTGTAAAATGTAGCCGGAACCCCAATCATGAGTCACGTGCGGTTATAGTTAGGTAATGTCTGCAGCTTCAAACCCTAAACCCTGAATCTTAAACCTTAAAACCTTAATCCCCAAACCTTAAACCCTAACTCTTCAACCTTAAGCCCCAAACCCTAAACCCTCAACCCTACACCCTCAGCCCTAAACCCTAAGCCCTAAACCCTAAAGCCTTAAGTCATTTATTCTTCTTCTGGGCTTTGAAACTCAGGAGCAGCTAGCTGGACACCTCCGCTCTCTCTGGCAACGCCTCGACATTGCCGATGCCGCCTGGAAGTCGCAAGGTTTTAATTCCCTAAGGGTTTAGGGTTTAGGGTTGATAGGGTTTAGGGTTTATGTAAGCTTTAGGCTCGAGGGCTTAGGGTTTCGAGCTTTAGGGTACAGGGTTCAGGGTTTTTTTGGGGTTGAGGGCCTCTAGTCCTCTAGTGTTAAATAGTCACTGATAAGAGATCTTCCATATTGGTGGCCATACTACTAGTAGGGGTGTGTGGGTATCTAATATAAATATAACGGGCTTAGGAACCCTGGGAATGCTTTGACCTAGGCATTTGACCTTCTTGCAGGTAGAATGCCTGCCAGAGTATGGGAGTGCTCGGGTCTGAAATCAAACGCTTCCCAGCCCCCCCAAGGGTTTAGGGTTTAGGGTTTCGGGCAGCCCCCGCAAGAGCGATGCAGGAGGTTTTTCGGGTTGAGCGCTGAGGGGGTAGGATTGAGGGGTTTGTCAACATGATGTCCACAGGGCCACAAATGGGAGGGCACAGAATAGAATTAATGTGTATCGTAATTTCTTGTTTGCGGGACTCTCAAAAAGGGACCCTATTTTGTTGCAAGCACCCTTCTAACACGCAACAGGCCAGCCTCCCGCCCGGAATTTTCTAATAACCTCCAGGAACCTTAAAGCCTAAACCCCAACCCTGAATCTAAACCCTGCCCCCATAACAAAGTGGGTTGCTGTTAAGGAATCTAAGGTACCATAAGACGAAAATTTTAGCTGAATAATCTTGCTCCCGCATATTGGTAGCTCATTTCAAGTTCCTTAACGCCCCATACAACTCCTATATACAACGCCGGCTTCCATTTCATTATTCATTTCTTTTCCTTGTGATTCCCGTAAGCCCTAATCCAGTCCAAGCTCCTTAACGGCAACTCGGTATACTCTGGTTGCAATCCCTGCCTCGCGCGGCTGAGACGAGCTCAGTGCAGCAGGAGTTCAATGAGCAGCAGCAGGACAGGTAGTGTGTTCTCCCTAAACCCTAAATCCTGAACCCTAGATTTCTGTTGATTTCAAAAGATTAGGGTCTGGGTTAAGTGTAGAGTTGACGGTTCAGGCTTTACCAGTTAGGGCTTAGGGTTCAGGATCAAAGGTTCACAATTTAGGGCTTGTTGAGCAGCAACAGGGCAGGTATTGGAGGGTCAGGGGACGGAACAGGCTATGAAAGATGGCAAAGGAAAACGGAAATTACTATATTATGTAGTGTATATAGGGTTGGGGTTTAGGGGGACTTAGCAGGTAGGTTCATAGTGGTGGTAACTGGGGACGTGGTATGTCTCCGTAGGGCTACGTAGAGTGTGCACAATCAGTAGATAAGTAGTACTCCATTTGAGAGCAGTGGAGGTTTGGGCGTAGGCTCGAGTTTAAGTTCAGGGTTAGGGTTTAGGGTTTAGGGTTTAGGGCAGGCTTCATGCCCTTTGTTTTAGGCCGCGATGAAGCTTTCAGTGTTTTTGGTGGGGTCGGGGGACCCCTAAGTAAACTCCTAAACACCTAAACCCTTAAATCCTAAACCCTAAATCCTATACCCAAAGCCCTGATCCCTTAGCCTAGAAAACCTAAGCCCCAAGCCCATGAGCCCATACCTCTGAAGTTCAGGGTTTAGGGTTTAAGGTTGAGGGCTTAGGGTTTAGAGTTTAGGGTCCAAGTCTGCAAGTGCTGAAATGGTCTCCGAACAGGACCTCATGATGTACGTCTGCGATGTGCTCAGCTTGAACATTTCTGAGCTCAATGAGTCTCTGGCGGCTTCGCCTCTACAGTGGGTGCGGGTCAGGACTTGGAGATTTGTGGGGGACGGTTTAGGGTTTAGGGTTTAGGGCTTAGGGTGACTTCGTGAGTAGGTGGATTGTTATATGAGCCATTGTGTAAACTCCTTAAAGGGGGTTGTATAGGGAATTGTATACTGGAATACTACGGGGCTTATTAAGGGGGATGCGAGGAGTTTAGACAATAAACCTTAAACCCTAACCCAGAGCAGGAAGTAATTCTCCGTGACCACTACCCCTCAACTGAGGAATCCAGGCTACCGGGTTAATTTTTTCTAAGGCCCAAACCCTGAACCCCAAACCCTAGACCCTAAACCTTTTTTTTTCTAAGGCCCCAACCCTAAGCCCCAAACCCAATACCCTGAAGCCCATAACCCTAAACCCCAAACCCCAAACCTTAAACCCTAAACCTCAAAGCCTAAGCCCCTGATCCTTGAACCCTACAACAGGTGTATGTTTGCCAGTTCTCATGTATGAGCTCCCAGAGTTGCGAGGTGTTTAGGGTTTTGGGTCCGGGGTTTAGGATTTAGGGTTTAGGGTTTGGGATGTAGGGTTTAGGATTTAGGGTTTAGGATTTAGGGTTTAGGGTTTAGGATTTACGCTTTAGAGTATTAGTCCTTGCCTTTCTGATATGAAATATCTCCGTTATGCCTCATATCAGCTGTGTCTGCCCCCTATCAATCCTAACACGCACCCCGGAATATCACTTGCATTCCCAACAGATGAGATCTCTAAACCCTAAACCCTAAACCCTAAACCCAAACCCTAAATCCCTAAACCCCAAACCCTAAACCCTAATAGAAGGGGGGGGGGTGTTCACAACTAGGAGGAGGTGACGGCACATTTTCAAATTAGGGGGCTCGGGGTCAAGGACCTGTACCCTGAACTCCCTGAACCCTAAACATCCTAAACACTAAACATCCTAAACACTAAACTCCCTAAACCCTAAACTCCCTAAACTCCCTAAACCCTACACCCTAAACCAACCCTCTTGCCGATGAGCCATTTGGGGGTGGGGAGAGCAAAGTTGGGTTTCGGGGTCTAGGAGTGCAGGCTTAGGGGTTATGGGCGCAGGAGTCCTAGGAGTTGGGGGATCTACCTATACCCAATATTGGAATACTACACTTTCATACTTTTTTGGTTCCTGGGTTCTTACTATAACAACTTATACCTGAAAAGTCTATACTTTTTTCTGGGCTGTAATTCGAACTAGGGCATATTCATACACCTATAATAAGGATAGAGGGGGGGTAGCACATCTCTAAGAAGGATAGATGGGGGGTAGCACGTATCCGGGGCAGCACTCCTTCGGAGGAGATTTCTGAAGGATGCCCAGCCCTAAACCCTAAACACGAAGCCCAGCTTGGGATAGCGCCTACTGTGAGTGGAGCCTGGTACCACTCAGGATACCTGAGCTACTGCAATTTCCATTATAGGTTACCGGTTTAGGGTTTAGGGTGCAAGAGTTTTCCGTCCACTCTATGACCGTGTCTGCGTATCATGAATGCATGCTTGGCCTAGATACAAAATCTCGTTGAGCACGCCTTTCGTCCAGCCCTCCTGTGCAGCTGCTTGGGCATGAAGTTGTGGTTCAAGGTAAAACCCAAAGCCCTATGACCTCGGGGCTCAAGGGGTTGGGTAAAGGAGGATCAAATACAAAATGGGATAGAAAGTCGGGTCATGAGGGATATATAGAGTGTGGGGTTTGTGCCTTTGCTGTAGGTTCAGGCTGTGTTTTCTTCTCGGCATACAGGGCTTGGTGTTTCCTTGGCTGCCTTGGATTTTCGCCTTGTCATTGATGTAGATAACCTTAAACTCTGAACCCTAAACCTTGGGTTTTAGTGGACATGCGCTGTGCTGGGAAAGTTAAGAGGACCGGCTTACTGGCTACGGAGGTACACCTCATGTCGTCCGATCTAGCTCCAGGACCCTTAGCTTGTGAACTCATGAAGTTGGGCCAGCAGACCTGAACCCTGAACCCCACAACATATGCAGCCTCAAACCCTATACCCTAAACCCTAAACCCTATACCCTCAACCCTATACACTAAACCCTATACCGTAAACCCCTAAAAGCCCTGCGTTCTGGACTAGCATCCTAGAAGTTGCGAAGCAGCAGCCCTCTCCGCAATCTTACACTCTCAATGTCAACAATTTTAAGGCCCGATTTAGGGTTTAGGGTTTCGGGTTTAGGGTTTAGGGATCCGCAGAAACTTACGGCGGAATTTGTGCGGACTCAGGCCATATGTTTTGTCCATTTTTTTTTCGGTGTGGTGTTCTACACTACCCTATCCAAAGGGCTCCTGCATGGGTTTAGGGTTTAGGGTTTGGCCCTTATCTAAAGCCTACACCCTAAACGCCACATGCTAAAACCTAAGCCCTGGACCCTTTCAAGATGAAAACAGCATCTAAACTCTGAACCCCATAAACCTTACAAGAAGCCCCATACACCCCATAAACCCGGCAAACCCTAAATCCTACGAGCCCTCTGAACCCTGTAAAGCCTATAAACTCTGTAGGCCCCATAAACTCCTCAAACAGTATAAAACCTGTAAACACTGTAAACACTCTATGCCTATACCCCTATAACTCCTCAACCTCCTAAACCCTAAACCCTAAACCTTAAACCCTAAACCCTAATACCCTAAACCCTAAACCCTATACCCTAAACCCTAAACCCTATACCCTAAACCCCTAAAACCCACAAGCCCTTAGGCCTGATGGTGGACGTCCCTGGGCGTGCAGATCCTGGCGATGCGGAGGAGGCTTCCTGCAAGCTACGATTAGGGTGTAGGGGTTTAGGGTTAAGGGTTTTAGGGTTTAGGGTTTAGGGTTGAAGGGCCTAGAGATTTTTGGGGGGTTTGGGACTTTAAGGGGTTAGGGACCGGAAGCCGTAATCCCTAAACCCTAAAACCTATGCTTGCCAAGTTCCTAAACCCTAAACCCTAATCCCTAAACCCTAATCCCTAATCCCTAATCCCTAAACCCCTGAACCCTAAACCTTAAATCCCAAATCCCTAAAACCTATACTTACCAAGTCCCTTGCGTTTGAGCAAGGCCGGTGAGCGGGTGGAGCCTCCAGAGGCGCCCAACACGCTGAGCTGGCGGGCGTCCTCCGCTTGGATAGGGTCAGGGTTTAGGGTTTAGGGTTTAGGGTTTGGGATTTAGGGTTTAGGGTTTAGGGTGTATGTTTAAGGGTTTAGGATTTAGGGCTTAGAGTTTAGCATTTAGGGTTTGGAGCCCTTAAACTAGGTTGCTGTTGAGTGACTTGACAGCAGTTATTATAATATGGGGTATTGAGGATTTAGGGCTCGAATTGCCATGTTATGGGTATATAGTAAATCGTAGGTTTTCCTGCTTCGCCGGTTATGTATGAGCATCGAGGGAGATATGGGGCTTGGGTTTGCGGGGATGGGGTCAGGTCTTAGGGCCTTAGGGTTTGGGGTTTAGGGTTCAGGGTTCAGGGTACGCCAGGGGCATGCAGGAGTTTTAGTATCAAGAGAAGTTGACGAGCCCGCTTAGAACGACATCACCTCCAAAGTTTCGCTTTACAGAAATGTTATTCCTAAAACGGCTGAATCCAGGCAGTGGAATACTTTTTGTGCCAGATTGTGGCGGGGAGATGCCTTTGTCACGAAGCCAGGCTGAGTAGGGTTCGCGTTTCTTCGCCAGCGTGTGACTTTCAATTCATAGCCCTTCCTAGGTCCCAATGTTGGCCTCCCAAATTCCCAAATAATCACTTCTACCTTGAAGTAGCGACTTCACGCCGTACTGATAGATGTTCCACGCGTGACCAGAAACCATGAACTTGAGACCTTAAACCCTAAACTAAGCCTGAGCCATAAACCCTAAACTCTAAACCCTAAACCCTAAACCCTAAATCCTAACCCTCAACCCTAAACTCCAAACCCTAAACCCTTACGTATTGTTAGAAGGGTGGAGCTTCGTAGCTATGAGGGGGGGATGCCCAAAAATAGCTCCTCTTCGTAGCCATGTTGGGGTGTGTTCAAGACTGTGGTAATATTGGGATAATATAGGGTAATGTATTTTAGGGTTTAGGGTTTAGGGTAGGGATAATGGAAAAGAAGATGGAAACTACTATGTTGGGTTTAGGGTTTAGGGTGTGTTGAAGACCGTTGCGGGTTTCGAAGCTTCAGGTGTAGAGCCTCCCGCGTAAGTAGACAGCACATAGGGTGTGTATGGAGATCTTGTTATGATAAGGGGGAACTCCGGGTCCTATCTACTTAAGGGGGACTATAGGTCTTCAAGGTGTGGGGTTCCTTGAGACCCTAAACCCTAAGCCCTAAACCCTAAACCCTAAGCCCTAAACCCTAAACCCTAAACCCTGAACCCTAAATCCTAAACCCTAAACCCTAAAACCCTAAACCCCAACTCCTAAGCCCTAGACCCTCAACCCTAAACCCATACTCGGATTGATGGGTTATAGGTTCGTGGCCACGAGGCTTGGTTCCCAACCTGCTGAGGTCTCTGTTCGTGCTGCACCAGTGGCTTGGCGACATGCGCGCTAATAGGTTTAGGGTTTAGGGTTTAACGCGTATGGTTTAGGGTCTAAGGTTTGGGGTTTAGGGTTTAAGGTTTAGGGTTTAGGGGGATGTCATCCCCAATAATTAGGCATCAAACTGAAAGAGGGGAAATGACATGGAAACTTCTGCATTATTCTGGGTTTGGGGCTAGTGCCCAATGGAGAAACATGCTTGGAATCTTTTGGGAGCAGTTTGCAGCATTCTTGCAGAAATAGTGCGCTCAGTCTCCTACAGTTTGGGTACTGCCCCCCCTAAGTAACAGTTGGATAATACTTATATTATGGTTATATATAGCTCTTAATAG